>MU160170.1:34273-88396 GCA_015888305.1 Antheraea pernyi
GCTATAGGCTATATATCATCACGCTAAGATTAAAAGGAACAGAGCACCAATGAAGAACGTTTCAAAATCTGTTTCTTACCAAAATTACAAATGCTAATGTAACTTTGTTTGTTTATATCCTACGCTTTGACACTTTAACCGATGATCATGAATTTTTGTTTAGGATATAGGATACTTTCCAGTATATATAGCTAATACCAATAGGAGCAGAGCACCAATGAAGAATGTTTCAAAATCGGGGTTAACGTACGCATTATTTAAAAATAATTTCACTTTCTACGTAAACGAAGTCACGAGTTAAAGTTAGCTTTAGCCCAAAGTTACTATTCCACGCGAACGACGTCGTGGGCACAAGCTAAAATTTGGTGTCTGCTTATGAACAAGCTGGAAGTGAAAAATTCATTATAATACCACAATGATTAAACACAAAACATACATAATATGATTTTCTTTATTGGAACTATGAGTACATCTATACAATCGGTTGTACGGTACAGAAGTAGATGCGCTGCAACGCGATCTATTGCCCAGTAATCGTAAAACAGGTAGCATAAAAACCCTTTTTTTTTAACTGACTACGCTATTGACCTAGCAAGGTCTTAACAGCTTCACCGGACTACTAAGGCGAGCGTTAAGCACTCAGCCGATTTTATTTCACAATTCAGATATGTGTTACCATATTTCTACTTCCTGATAATTTTTCCTCTTATTAACGGCAGAGCAGTAGCCAAGGCTTTAGAATATTTCTCTCTCGTCTCAAGATCTTGAAGCCTATTCACATTTACAAACTTTTATAAAAATAGTAACCATATTAAAACAAACCTCTAACGAATTCCTCGATTTAACGGAAGAGGTAATACAAAATATACCTTTACATTACGAATACATTTATCAATTATTTATCTTTATAACGGAATTTTAATTATTGCAGAAGTATTATTGACCTCTGATTTCTGAATTTTTTCACTTAATACCTTTAATTATATCAATTATTTTCACTGATTTCCACAATAATTAATATCTCAATAGGTTCAGATACGTAGAATTATTCGTAAAGTAGTCATTGTTGTTTGATAATAAATAATTTGAACACTGCTGTTTGTAATTTGTTGTTAGTCGTAAAATCAAGCTGAGAAATGAAAAAGTTGCTCCTTAAATCGTTCGCTTTGACAGAGTAAGTAGATGGGTATCTACGTAACATTGAGGTTAATAAACAAGTATAAAAGGAATCACAGTCTCACCTAACCTCTATATAATAAACCTCGTTGTAACAAATTATAATTCCCATCAGTTTCAAAAGTTAAAGTGGCATCATTTACCTTTCATTACTGAGAATTTTGTTTATAGCATTTATTAGTTTGTCTTCAGTGAGCGAATATAATTCTAAGCGAAGTCCAATATTAAAATGTTCATATTTTTCAGCGTTAGACCATTGATCTCCAAAAGTTGGTAAACCAATTATGGGCACACCAGTATTGATAGCGTCATCTGTTGACTGCAAGCCACCCTGTGAGATAAATAGCTTCACTTTTGGGTGCCCTGGAAAATAATAAAAAAATATTTTCTAGAATATCCAAGACAAAGTCGAGGAAGCATCAAGTCAAACGGATTTTAATGTTTAAAAGCTATTATAGGGTAGATCAATATGTAAACGATGGTGACGTCTGGAAATGATACACTTTTCTGTGCAACCACCAAAACGAAATGTAACTATTTATATTTGTAAAAATATGTATCATGGGATAAATCATATCGAGTATCTTCCCGGTTGTTATCGATTACTGGATTGTTTTCCGAATCGGTGGTAGCTTGACACTCATAAGCGTCCTCTCAGGGTCTAAATTGAATAAAGTACTTTTGATTTTACTTTTGAGTTAAGTTTTGCAACAGTTATTAATATTAAAATTGTTGGTCGAATGGATTACAAAAACAACTAACTACCAGGGCGATGGAACTTTGCTCGGTTGCGTAACATAATAGTTGAAGACATGCTTGGACGAAGGTTATATATAATATTCTTTTTTTTTCATTTTACTGCCTAACTGAAAGTGTTATTTACGTGTTCTGTTCTTAGCAAGTTAACACAAACAACCTTAGAAATAAAAATATCCAAAGTATCATCATCCCTCTATGAGATACCTACTGCAGGACCATAGGCCTTTTCTCGAAGGAAGCTTTGCACATAATCACCGCGCCAGCCCACGACGTATTCGCGGTTTGAAACTCTGAGAAATCGTGGTGTTCTAATGTTTTAACCGGTGAAATATCAACCTAATATTGCACAGAGACTAGGAACATTCATGGCTTCCCATATCTACCTATAATACAATCCTTAAACACTGCTTAATCCAGGAAGTTTCGGTTCATACGGCATAGGGTCTAATTTCCAAATGGTTGAGCACTCTTACATATGACGAAACTGAGCAATTGTTAAAAGTTAAATCGTAAATGCATAATATAGGAATATATTGAGGTATAGAATATGTGTATAAAATGTGTATAGAGTGTGTATAAAATGTGTATGTAAACGTTTAATATGTATGTATGAATGTTTATTTGTGATTGCATATAGACTTATTTGTCAAATCATATTAATAACAATTTTTAGCTTGTAAGTTTGAATATGTACAAGTATGGCCCGCTAATGTGCTTCTTGTAAAACACGCTGTATAATCGTTTTCTGGCTACCAAAATACAGGCTCTGCCTAGTTTAGTTGCCACTATAAAAATATTTGTAAAATGTACAAAAAAATTTAATAAACAGATTTTAAACAGAATATCAACAGGTTCGAACCCCGGCATGTATCATCAATTTTTTTTTGAGATTGGCGTAAATTTACTAATTTAAATTGGTAAAACTATCGGCTGACACTGAAGGAAACATCGTAAGGAAACCTTATAAATGTTCTTGTAGCCCACTGTATATGGAACAATATAAAACTGTAGATACTCATACCATCCTTTGCGAAGAGGCCTATGTCCCTGCATTGGGTTTCTTGTAGCCTGATGATGATGACTGTTCTTTGTCTCATAAGATCCAAGTCAACTGAAGGACTAAATACAAAACGCCTTCTCTTTGTCTCAACAAGGACGTTTGTTAACGTTTCTCTTGTATAATTTTTCCGATAAAATCTATAGAAACCGTCCGTATACACAAGGAAAAATGTTACTCACGTAATACATCAGCTTGTGGGAACCACTGACTTATTTTAATATTCTCTGCTTGTATCGGGAGACTATCTTCATCCCATTTCAAAAGTATATCATATGGCAGTTGAGATAGCGCATTTAGTAACGTATATTTAATAGTTTGCGGAAAGTCAGAAGGGTTGACATTTGTACCGAAACTGACGAAAATGGTGCCGTTTTGTGAACTGTCGAGGTAATTTTGTAAATCCTGTAATTTATCAATATTAAATCTGAATAATATGATTGTTCATTAATTATTTACATAACTATACACATTTTTTTTTCGAACTGACTACGCTATTGGCCTAGCAATACCTTAAGAGCTACACCGGACTACTAATGTGAGCGTTTAAAGCGGGTGCACGGCACTCCTCGGCTTGGGCTGTTACCTAGTTCATGCAATTCGCGACCTAACTTTTTTTTTAACGTGGTGGTAATCCCTTATGTATACGCCACTCTCCCAGGGGAGAGGCTGGGTTATGTCCGACTCGCACGGACTAAAACCCCACGGTGTACCGACAGACCGTTATTGGGGCGGCAAGTGAATGAGCTTGCTAATCACCTTGTAAAGCCGCCCCAACGGTCCGCCTGGCGGAAGGTGACTGCCGGGCTCCTACCTATAGAGAGGTACATACCAGTTGCCTCCCCTCGTCCGCCGGACCTGTGCAATGAGGAGATGAGCGCCCTGGTCGATACCCTTAGCTCCGGATACGGTGGCAGGAGGAGTTGAGCAAAGCGCCGCGTCCTCCTGCCGATCCTCCGTTGACGGAGACGGCCGCTTAGCGGGTCTGCCTTACGGGCCATCTCCGCCGCCTCCTTCTGCGAGATGACCTCCTCGCAGAAGGAGGCCATTGATCGCTACGCCTGTTCGCGTGAAATTACGCTCTGACAAAAAAAGAAACTACTTATTTTATTTATTTGAAACATCTATAGGCGAGGGTAAACCTGATTGTTGGTATGGTGAAACATGGCGACGCAAAATACGAACTCTGCACTATTACGGAAACACTCAAAAACATTTGCAACCCTATGTATAAACATAAGATTCAAATTGTTTTGTCGGCCACTCGTTCTACTAGGGTTACGCTGTACGCGCCGACAACCTATCGCCGTTTGATAAATGCCACCAAACACACCGCACTAGCGCCTAGTTAAATTTTTGTACTTTGTATTTAATAAAAATGAATATTTATGTAATAAAATAAATAAATAGTCGTTATTTTATGGAACAAATGAGTAATGCTTTATCTTTTCATTATGCCATAGCTGATTTCTGTCGTAATCTGTTCTTTTTATGCATATAACTTATACAAAACAATTTCGATGTTTCACATCTGCCAGGCGTCTCGTGACGGTTCAATTTTTTTATACATTGGTTATATTTGAACCTACGTCATCTAAAATTTAAATAATATGTTTTTGATTTTCATGAATTAATGAAGTTTCAAAAACATCGTAAAAGTTATAGAGATCAAATTATATACGATAGAATACAAATTTCCAAAATATCAAAATCATTTTCGTTGTCAGTTTGTGATGAATCTAAAATAAACGCTATTTTTCAAGCGATCAGTTCTCGTTAACGCGTGTCTTCACGTAGTGACATAAAAATATATGTAATTAATTATGTTTAATACACTTGTGTGTTTGTGTGTTTAATACACATGTCTAATACACTTTTACACGTTGATAAAAGATGTAAAATATAATGTAAAATAATTATATCACTAAATATATATATTACTATTATCATTGGTGTTCGAAAAGACTTTTTTTATTAATTTACTTCAATTTATTTATCTATTTAGGGGTTTTTATTTAACCTTCATAGGTTTCAGCATTAGACTATTCCCAACTGATGTTAAATAACAATGAAACAAGGTTCAATATGGTAAACACGTTAAGCCTCGAAACTCTAATGAGAAACTTTTCCAAGTCTTACTACAATATTGTGTTTTAGGCTTTTATATTATTGCGGTATGTCTTGGTAAATAGCGTTCAAATACTACTTTGGGACCTAAGGGTTGTGGAGTATCAGAGACCCACGAATAAAGATTTCGATTCATCAATGGTCTGGTAAAACAGTATTTCCAAAATTTATTGTTAACGCTAAACTAATAACTGTAGTCAATAGCAAAAAAATAAATAATTATCGGTTGACAAAAGGGAAGAATGTATTGGACTGTTTTATCTTCGCCTATTTTATAGAATAAATGGTGTATCATATACCATTATTTTTTTGTTTAATAGTGTGTCGGAGGTATAAGTGAAGTTATTTCAAGAAGGTATTCAATACACCGTACACGTTAATGTTCAGTGATTTAGTTTCAGTCATTTCATTTGACGACAGCTTTCGAGGATAGTAAATCAATCAATACACGATCTAATCAGTAAATTTGTAAATGGATAGACAAACTTACCTCTGGTAAACTTTTGGGAGGTTTCTGGTGTATACCTCCCATATGTATAACTGTGTTTGAAATAGGCCTAATGCCCTCCCAAATTTGAAATACGTTTGTTATTAAAATATCCACATTATTTGCCAGCTCGTTCAGTGTTGGCACGTTGGGGTCAAAATATTTTCTCAAATTAATATCCTCTGAACTTTTCACGGATCTTACGAAATTGGAGACTTTATAATATTTGTATAATTCTGTCATTCGCTCCCAAAGTGTTAGGTTGAAGGTTCGTTCTTGCATGTTGAGAGGATATAAAAGTGGGTGCGTCGGAGTACCAAATATTTCGTATTCAGTTGGTGTCGGGCTGAAAGAGCTGATTTGGATCACTGGCATTTTGAACAGATGAGTTAAATACAACGAGCTCCAGAATATAGATTGTATAATCAAAAGGTCAAATTTATTATCATTTTCTATTAAGTCACTGACCTCTTTATGTCTCATTTGTGCTCTGAAGACATTGTTGTACATCCCCATAAGTACACGCAACTGTTCTTGGACATCTTTCTTTCCTTGAGATCGAACTCTGTCGTTCCATACGTTGTACGTGACGTTGTGTACATCAATCTCTGTCAGGTTTGTTGGAGCTTGATCTTTTGGAAATGCGGGATCCGTTGTGATCACAACCACTTCGTGACCTTGTCTTGCTAATTCTTGAGTTAATTGTCGGAAGCAGAACTGATGACTTAGACTAGGCACCGGGAAATAAGCTAAAATTTTTGATGCATCAATTCGTAATATCGAAACCAGTAAATATATAATTAAGTATTTGCAACACATTTTACAGTGCTCTTTGTACTTGGTTAATAAATAACTAGTAGTAACGAGTCGATTTAATAAAAAACAATATATTCTTTATTATCACAAGTGTTTTGCAAAATACATTACTAAAGCAACCAATAATATCAATTCTGTGGAAATATTAGAAAAACTACAGCTGTGTTGACTCTGTAATTTATACGCAAATAATATAATATGATTAAATATCCATTAGTTCATACGCTTTTCATTGAACTATGTTTTGTATTGAATTTATATTAGTTCTTGTAGCCAAAAGTAAACAATTACTAGTAAGTAAGTAAACTCTGTAGGTGGTAGAGGCACGCTGAAGCTATTACCGGTTTCAGCATGTATGGGCCTGCTAGCCCGGGGTACCACCCACGGAAACACCCACGCGAAGTAACTTGCATTTGTAGCGTGCTGGCCATTTATAATGTCTCTGGCCCTTTTGAAATATTAACGACATATTCGATGTCAGATTGATATATATTTTACCTCGACAAGACAGGTCCTTTATTAAAAGTCTCGGTTGCAAAGTCAGTGATTGATTTTATCATACATATGACATCGAACACGTTCCCAAAACATTGTTGCGTTTCGTTCGGTCAGTGAGAACGGCGGAAGCCAACCTCATCTCCTCTCCCCCTTTCGCCCCAAAAACAGGCTGGAAACGCACTTGCGACTGTATGGACGGTGGTGATCATTTAACATCAGATGACCCACCTGTTCGTTTGCCTCCTATGGTATAAAAAAACAGGTTTTTACAAGTAATTAATCGATTTTCTATAAACTCTTTTTACCTAGAATATTCTTATAATGTAGAGACAATTTTTTTTTAAAATAATGTAGTAAAATAATATCAAGGATAATCCTGTAATACGATTATTACTTATTTATAAGAATTTATATTAGTTTTTATTATCCTTATGTTGTTTAGTTTTATGTATTCTTCGCTTAAGTCATAAAACTTAAATGAGTGGTAATTTAATTGAATACAATATATCACAACAATATTTTTTGTTTCTTGCAATTATGAAATTATGAGTGTGCTGAGTGCTATGTATTCTCATAGGAATTCATAATTATTGTTTATGATATGACCTAAAAAGCCGGCAAAAGTGCGTACTTGTGACTCCCCTGGTGTTGCTGGTGTATGGACGGCGGTGATCACTTACCATCGGGCGACCCGTCTGTTCGTTTGCCTCCTATAATATATATATATAAAAATAAAAAAATAAGTGATGTCACTTAACGATTTAAATTACCTTTTTTATATAAAAAAAACTACTTTTTGTAGGCACTATCAAACTCTACAATTTTTATACAAAAAAAAAACTACTTTTTGTAGGCACTATCAAACTCTACAATTTTCCTTTAGAACTCAATCATATATCTCTCATCGTTAAGGCAGCGTTCGTAAGAAAATGAACTTCAATACAACTGTATTTTCACTATATATACTTAGTTCGCAGCATTCTACAATATTGTTCTGCGATTTTTTTTTTTTTTTTCGAACTGACTATGCTATTGACCTGGCAAGGTCTTTACAGCTTCACCGGACTATTGTTCTGCGATATGGTCCCCTTACTGTTCCACTCATATAGAGCTCATCGGATCCATTGAAGCTCGTTTTGTTTGGTGTTTGTGTATAAAAAATGGCATTCGTAAGTCTATCCCTGATTACAATGGTAGGCTAAAATATTTTAACATCAATAGCTTAAAAATCAGACGAAATGTCAGATACATGTCCTACATAAAATTATAAACGGTTCTATCGATGCATTTCTTATCAGCCAATTCTACTTAAGACCTAATCGCCAAGCGTTGCATAATCTATATATCTTTGCCAGCCCACTAGTACATAATATCCCTTTAATACGCATGGCTAGATTGTATAATGATATATGACGCACAAATAATAATATCGACGTATTCTTTGATGCACTCGGATCATTGAAGAAGTGCTTGCTTAAAAATATAATTTGACGGTGTACTTGTACAGATTCACTTTTTTTTTCCTTTTTTTATATAATATATGGCAAACGAAGATGCGGGCCGCCTGATGTGATCACCGCCGTCCATAGACACTAAGGACACCACAAGGGTCTAAAGTACTGCCAGCCTATGTTTGGGAGAAGAAGAAGGGTAGGGGAGGAGGGGGAGGGGAAGGGGAAGTGGGCCTAACGAAACGCAACAATGTGTGCACTGTTACTTGACGTCGGTGTTCTGTGTGTCGGGTGGTAGTAACGCGAGCGAGCCGACGCATTCATGCTGAACTCACTAATAGTTTCAGCGTAGCTCTACCACGTACGTGCGTGCGTGCGTGCGTGCGTGCGTGCGTACCTGGTCGCGGTGTGCGTGCGCGTGCGCGGTCTCGGCGAGCGCGAGCAGCACGTCGTAGGCCTCGAGCGCGCGGTCGGCGGCTCGCAGCGCCGCGCACACCGCCACGCACGACGACTCCTGCGCCGCGCTCCACACCGACATACTGCCACACAACCACATTCTAATATACCTTACACAACCTACATTACAATAATAAACCAACCGATGCATTCGACTTCGCTCCAATCATTATTATTTTACTGCTTCACGAGAACTAATCTGTTTATTTGGATTCATCTCTTTACAATTGTCATTTAATCCCATAATCTTTACATCGTTTTTAACTTGTAGATTCAAAAGCCTACAGAAATGCGTAACGTAGCGAATATTCGGAAAATCCCTATTTGTAAAAAATTTTTTTGTCAAAATCGCTTCAGTGGTTTCGGAGATTACGTCAGATTAAAATACTAAGTATTTCAAATTACACATTTTAATATCATGTAAAGATTCAGATAGTTGAGAATAAAAATATAAGTAAAACATTATAATCAGCAGCTGAAGTATCAAAACAAGAAGCATTCGTGGAAGCTCAGCGGCCAGCTGCAACACAGAGGAGATCACGAGGTATAGTCCTCGTCAAACTTTTTAACCACTCTGAAGTAGATGCGCAGAACACAAATTTAGGTATCGGAGGGACGTAGTGAGGTAAAAGGGGAGCAAGCTCGCCCACGCGCGCGCCTTGCCCCCTATTTCATCCACGTTGACACATGTTTAGCGGGGTGGTAGGGTTTTACAGCCCGACTGGGTCGCAACCACCATGTATATGGCGAAAAAGCCCGTCATAGTGATTCGCTTTTGCGGGTCGCGTTTCGGGATCAGCCTGTGCATATCCAGCTTTTCGCACCTGGGTTTCAGGCGACAGTTTCGTGCGGAGTGTCCGTATACCTGACAGTTGTGACACTGCGAGGGTACAGACGTTTTTCGCGGCGGCTCGACGATAACGCCGGAGAGGCCGCAGAGGGTCGAGATATTAAAGATCGCTTTCCCTTCGTGGGTGCGATCGAGGACTACTAAAACCATATCATATGGTTGCCGGGTGCGCGGAGAGCGCATGCGATGCACCTCACGGACAGGGATATCCTGCCCGTTGAGGTCATCGGAGATTTCGTCTGTCGGGATCTCCGCAGGGTCTTTGCAGATGACTACGCGTAGGTAACGCTCTTCTTCGAGCGAGAAGGTAAAGTAACCGAACTTGTTGTCCCGAAGGAAACGAGTCAGTTTACGATGGTCAGTAGGGGTCGCGACCTTCACTTGAATACCTACTGCGGTATTCACAGCGGAGGTGAAAGGAATTTCTGCTATTTCTAGCAGACACGAAATTTCAACCCAGGACGCCTTGTCCTGGATCGTGACTGGCGGAGGTGGGCTGGGCTTCTTACCCGAGGCTACGAAACCCGCAGCGTCGGGTGAGGCCGGACTGTCAGGGAAAGCGGCCTTAGGGGCCTTTTTGGGTGCTTTGGAGGGGGGCGCTTGCTTGAGGGCAGATGGACCTCACTATCGGAGGAGTTAGCGGGGGGGTGATCCCGCTTTTTGCCTCGCGTGACGGCGATGAAGTCGCCGTCCGTGGGGGGAGCTGGGTCCAGCTCCATAAAGGAGCCTTCCCCGACTGGGGTGGGGGTGGCTGTCTTGTCGGCAGAGGTCGGGCTCTCCTGCGAAAGCATGGAGGAGTTCTTCACAGTGAAGCTGGGATTTCTAAGGACTCTGGGCGTGGGACCGCCTTTGGCGTGATTGCGGACCTCAAGGCAGAACCGGTCATACTCGGCGAGCAGATCCGGGCACATACCCGAGACGAATCCGCGGAAGGCCGCAAGCTCTTGCTTGTAGGAAATTGACTCGGCCATACCGGGGCCTGGGGAGGGGAGTGGGGTGGGAGCAGACATCAAAACCTCCCTGCCAGAGGGGCAGGGGGGCGCGCCTTAATGAATTTAACGGACTATCCCGAGTCCGGATCAAAGGGAGCTGTGAGATTCACTTTTGATGTTTTTTTTTCTTTTTTTTATATAATATATGGCAAACGAACATGCGGGCCGCCTGATGTGATCACCGCCGTCCATAGACACTAAGGACACCACAAGGGTCTAAAGTACTGCCAGCCTATGTTTGGGAGAAGAAGAAGGGTAGGGGAGGAGGGGGAGGGGAAGGGGAAGTGGGCATCCAGCGCTCTCACTGACCGAACGAAACGCAACAATGCAAGCACTGTTACTTCTTGTCGGTTTTCTATGAGAGGGCGAGTAGCCCAGACGAGCCGACCCATGCATGCTGCAACCAGGAGCAGCTTCAGTTCTTTTATATAGTGCCTAGAATAAAGTAATTAGAATTAGTTTCTCAGTACATGACAACCAGGTGATTAATTGTTATTTGGATTTAATTATACTTAACAAATACTTGATGTGGCGAACTGATAATATTTTAGCTTTGTGTATTAATTTTTATCTCTAATCTTTTATAAATATTCTATATGTAGGTATTCTCGTATATATATATATGTCTACTCAATATAAATAAAGAAGTTTACGTACATTGGCTATCAAACCGTTTACAAGATGACACAATCGAAGAAGACTTCTGAAGGATTTCTGAAGGTGGTAGAGCCACGCTGTAGCTATTACTAGTTTCAGCATGAATGGGTCGGCTCGCCCGGGGTAGTACCACCCTCTCATAGAACACCGACGTGAAGTAATAGTGCTTGCATTGTTGCGTTTCGTTCGGTCAGTGAGAGCGCCGGAGGCCCACCATGAACAGTAGCTTATTTATAATAGAATATTAACTTATTTGTTATTAATCCTGTATTTACCCATCGAATTTAAGAGATCATTGGAAAAATGTACTGATATTACTCGCGTCCGCTGTAAGCGTACCTCTCAGTCCGCTGCTGCTAAAGGGTAAAAAAAATTGGCCCCTGTACTGTAATCAATCTATGATAATAAAAGTGGGATACTCTAATCTATAGTAATATTATAAAGCTGGAGGGTTTGATTGTTTGGTTGAATGCGCTAATCTCAGGAACTACTAGTCGTATTGGAAAAATTCTTTCAGTGTTAAATAGCTCATTTATCAAAGAAAGATATAGATTTAAATCACCACACTAAGAAAAGAATAGGAGCGGAGCTCCAATGAAGAATGTTTGAATATCGTTATTTATTTCCTTTTGAGAGCATCCGCTGTGTGTTAAGATTAACCCAAAGTATTCCACACGGACGAAGTCGCGGAAATAGCTAGTTAGCTATACAATTAAAAAGAAAAAGGGAGATACTTATAACAATAACTCTATATCCACAGAGCCGTTTCTGGCGCAAGACCAGATCAACAGACCAGCACGTACTCGGCAACATCTGCCCAGGCGTCGACGGCAATCGTAACTACGACTTCTACTGGAACACCGTCGGCACTAGCAGTAATCTTTGTTTTTATATACTATGCATACATACATGTATTTAAATACATTTGCACTATACTTTCATAACCTTAGTTTTGAAATGTAAAATTGAGTTGCCAAACATATCCACGATGTATTCTTTTTTAACCAGGTCGTTATATTGACGTCGTAATTTGAGAACGATGGAAGAATGTCCTAAATTGGCTCTGTTGCCACTATGACTAAATAAAGAGACCGGATATTCTTACATAGTATAAAACAAAGTCCCCTATCGTGACTGTCTGCCTGTCTGTTCGCGATAAACTCAAACACTACTGAACGGATCTTAATGCGGTTTTCCCCAGTTGATGAAGTGATTCATGAGGAACGTTTTGGTATATATTTTGTCAAGGATTTTTTTATAATCAGGGCGGCAACAATGTCTGCCGGGTGCGCTAGTTGCTAAATAATACTCAAGAGTTATAATTTTGAATAATGCACAATTAATTTGTCCCGAATATTTTACTAGCCAGTAAATAACAAAGGATATTAATCGACTGACATCGCCATCTGTTCGTCTGTTTTGATCGAAAAGATGAAAGGGGACACTGAATTAATATTTGTCTCATTGTAACGACAAGGTCAGATGCTTTTTGCTTTACTGGATTGTGAAATCGAATTTTATCATCTTGATTCGCAACGTTTGAGCAATGGACATAATGTAAGGAATATGTTCGCATAAATAAGAAAACCTAGCCTCAGTATAACGTTTCGACCAATGATATTATAACTAACAAATTAAATCAAAAATAGTGATATTCGCGCTACCTAATAATATATTTGAAGTCAATGCCAACCTACATTCGTATAATCCACATACTAAGTTTTGGTCCACTCTCGTGTCCCATGATACATGTATAGTATACATAATTTATTACCTGCAACAAATTTGAAATGTAGGTTGGCATCGACTTCAAATATATTATTAGGTAGCGCGAACATCGATATTTTTTATTTAATTTGGTTAATTTAATAGTCCAGTTATTTTTCGCATTTTAGTGCCGTATTAGTTTTTCACATCGAAGGCGGTTTATTTTTGTTGGAAAAAAAAATTATATCTCCATTTTTAGCGTCCATGAATATAATGGGTTATAATAATATAAAATAATGGTTTCTAATGGGTATAATAAATCGGTTCCAATTTCACGAAAATACGTAGATACGAAGTGGGTGAAAATCAAATAAACGATTTTCTTCAAATTATTTATATGGGACCAACTCTGGATATAACCAATTCAAATAAAAGAAGAATCATTAAAATCGGTTCATAATTGACGGAGATATCGATTAACATACATAAAAAAAACATATAACCGAACGTAGTAACATTCTCCTTTTTCGATGTCGGTTAAAAAGCTGTAGATAGCTTGAACGATAGCGCCTTGTTAAAACTTGGCTAGTTAGCTTGTTTTTGACGGCTTCCTCGGCAATTCACCCGTATCTAAGCAACATATAACTATTTCTTTTTCACCACCGATATTGAGAATATGCCCTCTTAATTCCACATTTTATCTAAAAAACTGTGGCGTTACAATATTACTTTACGTATACGTATACGTATACGTGTGCGTTATCGTGATATTTGCTAGTCAAGACATCATATAGGTAACGTATTAACAGCTTTTTAGTTAAAATGTACAGCTTTTGTTGCGATTTTCCTATGTGTTCGCCAATCTATTTGTTGGCGTTAAACGTATTTTTGATAAAATGTCATAAACGCATGCAAACAAAAGCAGAAACCCTTTGTTTTAATTTTACAAATTAGTTGAAATACATAGTTTGTGATGTTGAGCAAAGCTGCTATTATTGTTTAGATTAGACACGAAATTCATCAACGGTTTTATATTTTAACGATAGTTTTTTTTTTAATATATTTTACATATATACAATTGTATTTGATAAATATTAGTCAGCTCATGAAATCTGTAAGCAGACCTTAAGGTGAAATAATTAAAAGTAACTAAAGACTCGGTCTAGAGTTGTGTTAATAATCCATCTTGACCATGAGGATCGGCTCATCCGGGGTAGTATCACCCTCTCACAGAAAACCGACGTGAAGTAACAGTGCTTCCATTGTTACGTTTCGTTCGGTCAGTGAGAGCGCCGGACGACCACCTCAACTCTCCCTCTCCCCCCCCTCCCACCTCAACTTGTAACTTAATATCTGATAGTAAAATTACAAAATCATCTCGCACTTGATAATGAAAAGAAACAATTTATGATCAAAAGGACTGATTTCCCAAAATATTTTCAAGGAGAGGGATTTTCTTAATTAATCTATATACTGTAATTAAACGAAGTCCAACTATCACGTGCTTACTAGTAGGCCAATATAAATAAAAAATATTTTAAAACCTAAAAAGCGTAGGGTAATAAGATAAAAAGGGATATAGCAACAAAAAAACGTTCAAAGGAAAATGCTGATAAAACTATCCATTCAACGAAAAACAAATTCGACACTTTACTGAAAAAACTTATAATGACATCCGCAGAAGTTGTTACAAAAACTGTAACATTAAATCTCCATACGGCGCCGATGATCGTCGAAACTTCTAAACGCGTGGAAACTGTAACATCTGAAACAACTACTTGTAATTTCACACAAGACGAGGGTCAGCTTGCCGCAATTTGACCAGTTTCATTAGAGCCCTGGTATTATTATACAGTAGAAGTGTTTGCAGACGTTTCTTTATTGGACGTGGATCTTATTAGTTTGGGCCAAATATTGACTGTTTGTGGATGTATAGTTTTGTTTCTTATTAAGCAATAATATATTCAAAATGTGTGATGTTATTGGTAAATCTTGTATATGACTTCGTTATAAAAATTAATTTGGGGAAATCCGTTCAATGTATCAACTACATAGCTACCTTTTAGTTCTTCATTGTTATTGATCACAATGTACATATTTCTATGTGCACTTATATTAGTACCGTGGGGGTGGAAATATTTAGCCGGTAGAATATATTTTCAATATCTGCAAGTTCATGTCTCGACGTATATCACGAGCTGGTCTTATTATATCATATATTTCTTCGTGAGTCATTAATTTACTCTGGTAATATCGTTGTGAATCTGTTATGCGAATCACTACATAGAATAAAGGGTAACTATCGAACTATTTAGGCTAGAGGCAAACTTCAAGGAACAATATTATTGTGAAGTAATGTAACACAATTTAAAGACGTCCTATTAGATTATTCCCAATTAGTCTTTTACTGTTTTTTTTAATATTATAATGAAACAAAACTAGGAAAGGGTACAGAGATGTTCACGGGTGTAGACGCAGACACAAAGAGAATTACCACAGAGTAAAACATACTTATTTAGTTTATCATAGACTATTTAAATAGCATAGCTAATAATAAACCCTTACATTATATACATAAATCTTCAACACCTATATCCACATGTTTATTTGATGTTGTAAACGCAGAATACTTGAGCTTGACGGAGTATATCTCATGTGTACAACAAAATATACCTAATAAAGCTAGAGAAATGTTAAATGTTTTCGTGGTCTCATCATTTAGTGTGCTAATACGAGCTTATTGGTTTTAGGTGAAATCGTCAATACAATAGCTGGGGTAGTCTTTACGAGCATTCCTTCCAACGAGACGGCGCCTTCGCACAGTAAAGGCCACTTTTACAAGCCGATATCATAAGTTTTTTACTTCACAAAATATCTGTAAGGTCATAGTGGTGTTGAGTCAGCAGAAAATGTAGCGTCTCACGCAAGGTTATCTGGTGTCGTAAATCTTCAGATACTATCTTAAAGTTTCCATCATGGTGGAATCGACGATGTGACTCGGCGTTCTCTATTGGTAAATTATAGTACCTTATAATGTGCAAGTAAAATTGGCATATTTATGAATTACTTGATGCTCTTAAATTTGTAACAACATAAACGTTATGGATGTTATTAGATCGAGATGTTGAGTTTATATACTTTTTTTTTTAATAATGATGCATTACTTAAATAACAAGCTATGCCCGCGAATCCTTCCGCGTGGAACTTAATGTAAAGAAACTGTGACTAATAAAATCATTTGAATATATTAAGTCCATTTAATTATCTACTTTTCTCTCGTACTTTTTTTATATCATAGATGGCAAACGAATAGATGGATCACGTGATGTTAAGTGATCATCATCGTCCATAGACACTTGAAACACCACGGGAGTCAAGTGCGTTGCCAGGAAATGTTGGGGGGAAGGGGAAAGTGGAAGGGGAGCGGAGGTCGGTCTCCGGCGCTCTCACTGACCGAACGAAACGCAACAATGCAAGCACTGTTACTTCACGTCGGTTTTCTGTGAGAGGGTCGTACTACCCCGAGCGAGGCGACCTATTTATGCTAAAACCAGTAATAGCTTCAGCGTGGCTCTACCACCTACAATTTTAGTCACGTCGTAACTAAAATTACAATAACTTTAGAGTGAACTGATTTTAATAAAAAAGACTAAATGTTACTCGAGGATGTGCTTCGTTGATATGACCCACTTGTTCGTTTGCCTCCTATAATATTTACAAAAAAAATACTAAGCTACGACTTTCCATACAATATTTTTAGTAATCCTATTCTTACTAATACTGTAAATGCGAACGTGAGCTTATGTGTTTGTAAAAGATATGGGCTATAACCAATTTCCTAATGACAAACGATATGAGTTACCTTTATATCTGCTCACAGTTCATAGATTGGCAGATTGAATTGTATTCTCAGAGGAACAGTATTACACAGACAAAGGTGAATAGTAGCGATTACGATTGGAATATTCGTATTGAACTGTGTTCAGGGTGAACGGTTTATCCAGTTTCTATATCGCGTTCTGACGTTTATACTATTTCATGTTTGATGTATTTTAAAACGGTTTTTATTGACATTCGTATTCGTAAAGTCGTGGTGGTAGCTACTAGTAACTTAACCGATGGAATATCAACCCGATGTCTGGATGTCAGAACCCTGGGATGTGTCAACGAATTTTTAGGAATTGGCGTACATTTATTAAATTGTAACACTATCGGTGAAGAAAATCATCAAGAGGAATCTAAGGCTGGGCAATGTTCTTGTAGTATTAATGTACGTGGGAAAACAGAACTTTGAATTGCTTAAAGACTGTAATCGCCAGTACGTCGAGAGCCGATGTGGTGATTGCGTCCATACCTATCTTCGGGAAGAATCCTATTGCCCTGCAATGGGTCTCTTACAGACTGGTGATGGTGGTGATGATTCGTCGCCTTTATTAGTTCATTTATTCGGGTACAATTTTTACAGGAGATTTTGAATTAATTTGTTACATGACAAGATCGAACTGTATCAACAATCAAACGATACGACTACAAATTTCAGGTAAACAAGTGTAAGAAGTGGAGATTAATTATATTGACTTCTTTTGTATATATTGATTTAAAATGGGTCAAAAGAATTTAATAATGTATATAGAATTAACTGATCAGTGGAGACTGGAGAGTAATAGTTTGAATGCGGGTTTATTTTAAATTGTATATGAAAATCCGACATTTTTCCGTGAGTCAGTTATTCTTTTATATAAATAAATTAAATGGTCAAAAATAATTACTGCATAGTACAGAAATACTGCGTATTGCAAATCATGTAAAAACTGCTAGTGCAAATATAGAATAATAAAATATATCACAGTTCAAAAGTTACGCAGTAATTGACGTTCAGAAAACTCACACAATAATTCATGCAAAACAAAAGTCTTAGATAAACTATTTTTCAATACCCAGTTCTCATTATCTTCTATCAATATTTTATACTAGCTTCTGCCCATGTCTTCGCCCGCGTGGAATAGTTACTTTGGACTAACGCTAAAAAAAATCCGATTTTGTAACATTCTTCATTGATGCTCCGCTCTCATTGGTCTTAACGTAGGTAGGTTTATAAACCAGATCGAGTTTCTTGCCGGTTCTTCGCGATGACTGGGTTGTTTTCCGAATCGGTGGTAGTTTTGACGTCCATAAGTGCCTTTTCAGGGCCTAAATTGAATAAAGAGTATTTAGATTTTGAGCGTGATGATATATATAGCCTAAAGTTTCCTCGGTAAATGACCTATCTAACATTGAATTTTTCAAATCCGATTAGTAGTTCTTGAGATTTGCGTGTTCAAGCAACCAACCTATTCAGCATTATATATTAAGTATAAATGAATAGATTATTCACTCTTACGTCAGATTATGAAATAAAAACACATTGTCCACATAATCTTATACAATTTTATTTGACTACGACATTTTAATTCCAACTCTTTGATATTGTTTTATCCCTGTAATTCGTATTTAATGTTTAAGTAGATTTGCAGATATTAATAGCAAATACATATAAACAATAGTTTGCTTTTTTATTTTAAAAAAAAGTACACATTGTTATCAGTCTGGTCATAACAAAATGACTGAATCATAAAAATTTTAAGCCAGTGAGTCGTAAACGGACACTAACGCGATAGAATTTTCTCACTGACCGTCCTTGATACCTTTTCAGATCAAATTTATCGGCTCTTGTAATCCAATTTATGGAGTTCGCGTAGAGATATCTTCTAAAGTTATCCCTTTTATATTCCCATTTGTTTGTTCCACTACCTTCACGATTTCGACTGATAAGTCTTATGATAATTGTCACATTTACTCTGATTATTATAAATCTCTGAAAATAATAAAATCGAAACATGACATCAATTTAGAAATAAGAGAAACAATTCAAACTACATTAAATATTATACAGACTAAATACAAATACTAACAAACAAATTATTTAGATGATAAATAAAAAAAAAAACTACTAAATGGTAAAAAATTAATAGCTTATGTTATCACCCACCGCCGGTGCCGCTGCATCACATTCAAGAGACGAGACTACAACCCGATGATTCAGGATAGCCAAGTGTTATTACCCATCTCCGGTGCCGCTGCATCACATTCAAAAGACGAGACTACAACACGACCGGAACATTGATATTAGCGCCACCATGTTATAAATATACATTGACACTAGCGCCAACATATTAGATACACATTGATACTAGCGCCATCATATTAGAGAGATACATTGGCACTAGCGCCACCATATTAAAGAAACATAAATAAGAATTATTATTATTATATCGATTTTAATAAGACTTAAATAAGAATATCATTATATAGGATTGAATTATTAGTTTGATCATTACGAATATTCTTCGACTTCATAGTTCGGCCATGAAAGGCAAGATGTCCCTGATCTACATGTCGAAACAGATTAGTAAACACATTAGAGATACATAAATAAGGATAATTATATAAAATTGTTGTATAGCTTAAATAACATTAATTTGTTCATACTTTATTATTTTTGTGTTACTTAAATTATTTTGCGGAATTATGTATAAATAGTAATCCGTTGTATACAACAGTACAGTACAATAGTACGCATTGTATTGTACGTTGTATTGTAAGGCGAAGCCCTGCCCAAATGAATAGTGACAGTATCTACGAAGTGTTTATTGGCATTCCTGACTGCATCGACTCTATACGTGATTAGTGTAATACTTAGGTAAATTTGGAATTTTATTTTGTACTAGCTGTGTCCGCGACCAATTCCACGTAGAGTTGAATGTAAAAAAAAACTTTATAGAGTGGACCGATTTTAATGAAACAAAGACTAAAATATATTACTCGAGAATACGCTTTTTTTTTATTGTAGCTCGGCTAAATGACTGCACACTATGCCCGATGGTAAGCATAGTACAATCCAAAAACATTGGCGACCACCGAGTGACACTATCCATCGCCGGTCGCCGCTGTCACGCCGGCCTGTGAAAAGCTGGATATGCACAGGCTGATCCCGAAACACGACCCGCAGAAGCGAATCACTATGTCGAGCTTTTTCGCCATATACATTGTGATTGCAACCGATTTTCCTGTAAGGTTATATCGTGAACGCAGTGATGCATGTCCAAACGTTCAGACCGACAGATAGACGAAGAAATATTTCTAAAAATGATAGAAATGTATTTTATTACTTATTCCTTAAAACATTTTTTTTACAAAAATCTAAAAAGTACATACAATATTAGATTTACATTCTTACTGTATCTATAGAAGCAGAGCAGTATTTCCTTGAGAAAATTGTCCTGCATTATCTAAATGTCTATAGAACTAGACAGTGAGCTGTAGCTGTTTGTGATACATTGATTTCAGCATGAATGGGTCGGCTCGTCCGGTGTAGTACCACCCTCTCAAAGAAAACCGACGTGAAGTAACGTGCTTGCATTGTTCCGTTTCGTTCGGTCAGTGAGAGTGCTGGAGGTCCACCGCCCCTCTCCTCTCATCCTCCCTCGCTGCCTTTCCCCCAAACACAGGTCTATGTTAGTGTCTATGGACGGTGGTGACCACTTTATAATCTAATATTACGCCATATTCTAATTAAAATTTAAGAAATATCGAACGTAGATAACAGTAATTACAAATCTAACCTAATAATGATATATTTCGAAGAGTTCTGCAGTTCTATTTGAGTTTTACATAAGATTGAAAGATCATTTCTAGAAGATACACTTCAATTATTTGAGGTGAGTAGTATACATATTTTTTATTTGAACTCAATAGTTGATAATAATGACTAACCAGTTCTTTTACGATCATTATTTTGAATGAAAAGGTTGATAGAATTATTTCTATAACTTTTACCTCTTTAGATATATATTCAGTATGCGGTAGGCAGGTATGCAACCACATAAAGTTTCGGTTTTTTGTAATTTTCATCGAAATTATTTCATCATCTTCATCTCCTTACCCTTATCCCACCTAAGTAGGGTCGGCACATGCTATCTTCTTCCATTCTCGCCTATCAGATGTCATCTCAGTATTCACACCTTTTACACACATATTATTTTTCACACAATACATCCTTACCTTTTTCGGTCTTCCTCTACTCTTATATCCATGGACCATCATACTCAAAACTTTTCTTGTTACACGGTCTTCGTCTCTCCTACCTAAGAGGTTTAGTTCGTACAAATCTGACATTCCCACCTTTACTGCCCGGCGAAACGGGAATCTAAGGTTTCTCTATGGAAAATAAATTTACGTGTTTGCTATCTTAGGCATATTTTAATTTAACATAACGAGAGATTGCGGTCAAAAGAATAAAAGCCTTTTCGACTTTTCCATAATATAAGGGAACCCTGAAGTTGATGTATATCGTTGTCCTTGGTAATGCATGCCACAGGACGGCCTGTTATAATTTCGACATGACTGGAAGCTCGCTCCGTCATCCTCGACCCGGACGTTATGTAGGCGGCCATTTTCTGGACGATGCTTAGGCGGATATGGGCTGTGTGGTACAAGTTGAGAGGAATTGAGGAGTTACTTCTCAAAACGGATTATTTCTGTGTGGTCATTTGTTTCAGTAACAAAAAATAATTATTCATTAATTATTTAAAGTTATTAAGAATTACATTCCTAATAATTATCATAAATTAAGATTTTAAATAGGTAACCTTAATGTACATAATCTAGGTAAGTTAGTAAATTGTTTCTGTTTTTTTTAAATATAAATTATTATTATAAGTTATTTTAATAACATATTAAGAAATAAGCTATTTTGTTGAGCAAGTTCAAGAAATAAGACATTTTATTGCGGCACTGCTTAGAAATATCTTTTTAAAAGTATTTGGTTACAGAAAGAAAAAAAGGTTTTGTTGTATAAAAACTATTCTTAAATAATAATCTTCAAGTAAACTTTAAATATTTTCAAGACCTTTTTGAGGGATTTTACTTTATAATGTAGTGGATTTTATATTTTATTAATAATCTTGTGTTACTTGATTCTATATTGTGTAAAATTGGTGGTGTTTTGTGTAATATAGTTTGTTTATTGTGCATAAGTGAAGTGAATGGAAAATAATACCACGGACCATGAATAATGAGATGCCGCAAAAACTCTCTAGAAAGTCCTAACAAGAGAGCCACCATCTTGTAGGAACATTGTAATTATTCACACGACACTTATTATATAAAATATGTTGTAATCTCCATTGTAACAACACATTGACACTGGCAAGTGCTTCTGCGGAGCCAATATAATAAAAAAGAAGAAGAAATATAGTTAAAACTACGTTGTTACAGAAATAATTTTTTATGTCTATTCTCTAAGACAAATAAGTATTTTATCACTAGAGACGTCACATAAAACGATGAGGTACACACAAAGTACTGATTGACAAAAAGAAACTGGAAACTCGGAATAAGCTGTTTTTTAAAGTCACTCCTCAATTATCCTATTATCAGAACATTTAGTAGAAACAATTTTTTTGACACTCACTTGGCTAGGCACACATATACTGCGGCAATTTGTATTTGAGAGCCAGTTTCTCATTACACTTCGATTCTTATCACTTTATATCACATCGCAACTGAATGTTACATTTTTCTTATACTTCAAAGAATAAAATATAATACCCAAGATTTACTTTGAACGTTTTCGCTTTCTACTGAAATTATTTTTCATATATTTCTAGGAAACTTTACAAGTAATATTTGTGTGGACGACTCTTGCTTGGTATTAAGAAAAAAAAAAGAAAAAAGTTGTATCGTTAGAACCGATTCCGAGAAAACCAATTGGCTTGGGTCTAATATCGCTTGACAGGACGAGAAAGGTAAAAAGGTTTGAAGGTGGTAGGGATTGGGTTCCTGATTATAACGTTATTACAAGGCAATGTATATTTTCTATGTCTAATACCGTATAGTAATTCAGTGCTGAATAGATGTACACATTCATATAATCTTCATGCAGTTAATCTAGTTGTAAGTATCTGGACGGTGATGAACATCAGGTGACCCGCCTGTTCGTTTGACTCCTATGATACAGAAAAAAGTATAAAGTAATAATTATGTCAGTACAAATACTTCTTGCTCCAACATATATTAGTTGCCAAAAAAAATGTAAATACCGCAGTTCGGTTAGACTTGCGTCTTGTACGAGTCGGGGCCCTGATGAGGGGTCAATAACTGCCGAGTCAGGTAGAAGCACTGCAGAGGCCGTTAGTGCCCACCCGGCTAAATGGTGCAAGAAGAACACGAAGGGGGTTTAGTCATGTAGGAATCTAGCATCCCCTGAGAAAAAGGCTTGCGAAACAAATACCAAATTTGTTGGTGAAGTTAACTAGTGAAATATATTTTGTTACCTAAACAAACCGACTTACATAATTATAATTACATAGTATAAAACAAAGTCCCCTACCGTGTCTGTCTGTCTGTCTGTTCGCGATAAACTCAAAAACTACCGAACGGATTTTCAAGCGGTTTTCACCAGTGGATAAAGTGATTCATAAGGAACGTTTTGGTATATAATTTGTCAGTTATTTTTTTTTATAATCAGGGTGGGACAAGACGTTGTTGACGGGCCCGCTAGTCATTAATATAATTTAATTGCACATAGCGATATGAAGTTGCGTAATGTATTGCTTAAAATTTACGCCATTGCTTGTAACTTAAGGACCACCTACTCATATTATTATGATGACATTGGATGTCCGCGGTATGGTATCAATACGCTTTAGATAATGGCGTCGATTTATTTTACATCAGAGCCTTCCTTATGTTACACTTTGTAGTGTTTGTTAGATATTAGATATACGATCGCATACGAGCTCATTTTTCTTTTAGTTTATTGTTTACTAGTTGTGGCCGCGACTACGTCCGCGTGAAATCTGATGTAAAAGAATAGTGGCTAATAAAATCATCTGAATATGTTAAGTCCATTTATTTATCTATTTTTCTCTCGTACTTAAGTCGCGTGGTCATTAAAATTACAATAACTGTTGATAGAGTGAACCGATTTTAATGAAATAAAGAATAAATATTACTCGAAAATATGCTTTTTTTTGTTGAGGTTTTATCATGAACGCAGTACTTTAACAGTGACGCGTATTTAAGCAAACGGACAGATAGATAGACAGGCATTTCCAAAAATAATTGTAACGTATTTATTACTTGACTCAATGGTCGACATTCGACCATAATTCATTGATTTTTTAAAGTTGAATGTAGAATGAAAAAGGGTAATTGGAACGTAAGACTAAAATAATACATACAGTCGAGCATAGCAACCTCCTTCATAACCTTTTTTGAAGTCCTTTATTGACAGATGTCAAAATGTCTTTTTTATTTACATGTGTGAATATGTTGTGTAAAATTGAAGTAGTAGTGTGAGTAATACATATTTTAATTAATTTAATGTACTTCTAATGCATTTTATATAAAATAAATAGCTTTCTGCACTTCTCCATATAAACTTTAACTACGCCAAGTTTCACGTTCATCCGTTCGGGCATTTCTCTCAAAAAGGGATACAAAGTTTGGGCTTCACGTATTAATATATACTAGTGGGCGTCCAATGGTCAACATTCGACCATAGTTCATTGATTTTTTAAAGTTTGAACTTTATTAGGGTCCTTTTGTCAACTTACTTCTATAATCAAAGGTTTTTATCATGGTTACTCAGTTATTATAATAATAGTTGTATGTTATAATATCACTGTTGAATGTAGAATGAAAAAGGGTAATTGGAACGTAAGACTAAAATAATACATACAGTCGAGCGTAGCAACCTCCTTCATAACCTTTTTTGAAGTCCTTTATTGGCAGATGTCAAAATGTCTTTTTTATTTACATGTGTGTATATGTTGTGTAAAATTGAAGCAGTAGTGTGAGTAATGCATATTTTAATTAATTTAATGTACTTCTAATGCATTTTATATAAAATAAATAGCTTTCTGCACTTCTCCATATAAACTTTAACTATGCCAAGTTTCACGTTCATCCGTTCGCGCATTTCTCTCAAAAAGGGATACAAAGTTTGGGCTTCACGTATTAATATATAGATACTGTTGGCGCGCATTATTGTATAGTCATGTTTACGAACGTACAAGCGTCCCTTCCGCCTCCTTTTTCCTACCAATCATCGGTCACTTACGCCACGATCCTTACCGCGGACGCAACAAAAAAAACGATCTCTTCATACGCAAGAATTGGTAGTCACCCATTACTACTATTCTAAAATATTTTGTAAAAAGCGCATAGACACTGATTCATATATAGTGTATAATATATATCGCCGCGAGTGAAGTGAAGTGAAACCAGCAGAATCAACATCGGTGAGTCCGCATCCCTTATTTCGCAAAAACCCCCCTTTGAACCAGCACCTTTACGCACAAAACAGATACTTTCAATAATTTTTTTCACGTTAACCGAATAAGTACAGACACATTTAATTTACATTTGTATTATATGTCTAGATTACAATTTACCCGCACTTTATTACTGCTTAGTCATATCACACCCGATCGGTACTATTTTTAGATAAAATGTATGCTATGTCATTTCCTGTACCCACAACAACGTGTATGCAAATTTTGATCGGTTGAGTTGTTAAGACGTGAAAGCGTAACAAACAAACTCACATTCACATTTATAATATTACTAGCTTCAGCTCGCGACTTCGTCCACGTAGAATAGTTACTTTGGGCTAAACCTACACAAATACTGTTAAATAATAACACACCACGCTGACTTCTTACTAAAAAGCTGTAATACGCAGCCGCATACAATCTACAGTAGTATTAGCTCACGTACTTTTCACATATACTAACACACGTTAAATACTCGAATACAAGCAAGTATTAAACAGTGTGCAATATACATACACACCGACATTTCCTCTCTCGCTCTGGCTCACTAATTTTTGTATTTGTGTCTCTTACCTGTCGTTTTTACCGTTGCATCCGGTTTCACTTCAAAAACAGATTTTGAAACATTGCTCATTGGTACTCCGCCTCTATTGATCTTAGCGTGATGATATATAGTCTACACAGCCTTTCTCGATAAATGAGCTATCTAACACTGAAATAATTTTTCAAACCGGACCCGTAGTTCCTGAGATTGTCGCGTTCAACCAAACAAACAAACCCTCCAGGTTTATAATTATAGTATATATATACGATTAGGATTTGTAGCCCTAATCACTAGTTTAAAAAACCATTTTGTTTTAGTTAGTAGTTACTCTCTGTGACATCGTTTTATTTATTTATTTACAATTGTGGATAATACAGCCGTTAAAGGACCGATGAATAATGTAA
Organism: Antheraea pernyi; assembly: GCA_015888305.1. NCBI lineage: Eukaryota > Metazoa > Arthropoda > Insecta > Lepidoptera > Saturniidae > Antheraea > Antheraea pernyi. The sequence continues at coordinate 60,632 of MU160170.1, forward strand.
TAACAATTAATTATACATAACATATTCGGGAAAATGGCTTTGTTTCTGCTTTAGAACTACGTGACTCGTCAGAATTAGTTGCCCGTTGTCTTGTTTTGTCATTTTGTCATTAGCTTTTGCCCGTGGTCTCGCTCGCGTTAATGTAGAAACAGTAAGTTTTTGTCTGGATGCAACGTTGTTTATGTCCTCTACCCCTATTTTTATGCCGTGTATCTCTGGCTATATGTATGCAAAATTTCATGATAAGCGGTTATGTAATTTACGCTTGAAAAATAAACAAACTCATCTTCGCATTTATAGTATTACTAGCGGGCCTGGCGGACGTTGTCCTACCCTGATAATTAGAAAATATAGACAAATTATATACCTAAACTTTCCTCGTGAATCACTTTATCGACTGGTGAAAACCGCATGAATATCCGTTCCGGACGTGGCAGAGGACTACATTTTATACTATGTAATGGATATAACCTTTTGGCGGGTTTAAGATTTTCTCTATTAAATTGTATTATTACTGCCCAACCCCTATCGAAAGCGTAATGATGTATAGCTTAAATAAACCTCTGAAAGTTCTCAATTCGTTAGCAAATGTGACGTCATAATCCGTTCAATAGTTTAAGAGATTAGCTCAAACAAACACCAACATTTTCAACACATTATTACCTACTACTTTGCATAAGCTTCTCTGTTGTAGGCCACACCTCCTTCTAACCTATTGGAGGGAATAGTGGCTTGAACCGGTAGCTAGTGTGGTCAAATCATTTGTTCTTCAACTCCATTGAATTGCGGGTTTAATATAAGGAGAGATGTGGACTGTATTTTTAGCGGTCTGCGAGGGCAAGAATATTACGGATACATGCTCAATCGCGGGATTCAAAGGTATACAATCGATTGAGCTGGGAAAAAGAAAACATATACACTTACTTGGCATTGGCCATTCAATCACTGATATTTTGCTGCGGTGGAGACACTCTTGTTTCATAGCGCCTGATAAAAACGGTATAGCGTCCGTTAAGAATATATATATATTTTAACTCACGGCGTGGTTTGCTTTGTCTTACGACACAGAGTGTTTACGTATTGCGCGACGCAAACGATACTCGCGGCGCGTTGACGAAGACTACCACGCGCGGCTCGCACGATCGCAATGGCGACGCAGATGATCACAATAGCGGTATGTTTTAAGAAAAAAAATTCTAGGAGTAGGGAGGAATTGGAGTTGCCCTTGCGGATTGCAACAAAACCTACCACCACAATAACTACCACCTACTTTCAGCCAAGTCTGATCAGCGATTTTTGTTATTTCGTTAATTCTGGGTGCTGATCTACGTCTGACATCTCGTTTACCACCACTCCGTCAGTGTTTTGGTCCATCTGCCATCGCTATACCTGGTATCATTAGTTTTCAGTATTTTATTTGATATAAATTATCACATCAGCCTGTAAAAGATCCGCTGTAGAGTTATAGGCCTCTTTCCTAAGGAAAGTGTGGGCATAATGATCACGCGAGCTCACGATGTATTGGCAATTCTGAACATCAATAATTTTATATTATTACAAGAACATTTCAACCTACACATGTCACTAATTTATAGGAATTGGTATACGCCTGGATTCAAATCTGCTGAAAATGAATTGATATTCCACCGGTTAAACAGATCAACCATCGTGATACATCATACATAAGGTTTATTTTTCTATATTATATTTAAGAAATACATGACAGTTAGGAATGTCAAATGAAGGATTTCATTAAAATTTCACAAAAAATCTACTGGCACCATAAAATTAAATTTAGTTTTAAGTTAAAGATGCATACGCTGTGGTAATATTCAAAATTATAGGAGAATGTATGCCGATCTGCGACAGAATCTGTAAAAAGATATATAAGTATCTATATATTAATACATGAAGCCTAAACTTTGTATCCCTTTTTAACGGAATTGGGCGAACGGATGAACGTGAAATTTGGCATAGTTAAAAGTTATATGGAGGAGAAGTGCAGAAAGCTATTTATTTTATATAAAATGCATTAGAAGTCACATAAGACTCACACTACTGCTTCAATTTTACATAACATATACACACATGTAAATAAAAAAGACATTTTGACATCTGTCAATAATGGACTTCAAAAAAGGTTGTGAAGGAGGTTGCTATGCTCGATTGTATGTATTATTGTACTCTTACGTTCCAATTACCCTTTTTCATTCTACATTCAACAATGATATTAACCCTAATAAAATTCAAAGCTAAAAAAATCAATGAACTATGGTCGAATGCGCCCACTAGTAAATATTAAAATCGAATATTATATAGACGCAATATTACAATTTTCATCTATTGCACGCGCGGCACTCCAAACGCGTAACTTGCCCTCTATGTTCCAATAAATTTTTCAATAAATATCCGAGGCAATTTAATCTTAGAGTTTTTAATCAATTAAGTTATTTTACTTAATAAGGATATTATTCTCCTTAATTTTAAGCTTCCAACGTATTTAGATACTTCATTAATATATTTTTTGTATAGTTATAAGATTTTTTAAGTCCACCTAGTCAACTACTATTCTCAAGTTGATAATCTGTCGTCAAGTCATTAGTGATGGCTCGGCAGCCACATACTTAGTTATAAGCCAAGCCAGATTGACGTTATTTTAATAGGTTTTAGGATTACCCAGCATATATGTAGCTACCATGAGGTTTGCAGGTTTTGAAGGTGGTAGCGCCACGCTGAAGCTATTATTGGTTTCAGCATGAATGGTTCGGCTCGTCCGGGGTAGTACCACCCTCTCACAGAACACCGACGTGAAGTAATAGTGCTTGCATTGTTGCGTTTCGTTTGGTCAGTGAGAGCGCCGGATACCCACCTCCCCGCCTCCTCTCCCAATCTCTCAAACACAGGCTGGCAACGCACTTGCAACTCCTCTGGTGTTGCTGGTGTCTATGGACGGCGGTGATCACTTACCATCAGGTGTTCGTATGCCCCCTATAATATTTAAAAAAAGATAGTGCTGGTAGTCTAGTGGTTTCACCGGTGGAATATCAATCCAATTTTTTCGGAATTCGCGTACACGTACTAATTTAAATTGGTAATAGCTGACGGTGAAGGAAAATATCGTGAGAAAACCTGAGAAATGTATGCACATTTCTGTATGTAAGAAAATTTCGAACTGTGAATTTCTCACCAAAACGTCGTGGGCTGATGTGGTGTTTATGCCCATATCTACCTTTGGTGAAATGCCTATAGTCCTGCAGGGGATTACTTACAGGCTCATGATGGTGATAATGATGACATACCACAGATGGATTATAAATCTCTTGATTATCACCGTTGTTTTTTAATTACATTTTGTGATACAGGGTAGTCATTTTATCGAGAATCGAGTCAAGAGAACGACAGAACATAACAGAGAACAAAATGATCCAATAAAACTAAAAAACGGATTCCATATCAATAAAAGAAATTGGCTGTAAAATTGGAGCCAGTCTCTCGTGTTCAGGTGATACAGGAGTGCCTATTTAAAAACCGTGTGCACATTGCACGCATTTGGCTCGACGCCAGCAAGATATCTCGTGTACGACGAGGTATCGCCATCTTGTGTTTGTTCAAGCCTAAATCATTGTTATACAGAACGTAACCAAGTACAGTTACATATCATAAATTTGAAAAATCAGTACGATGTATTTCGTAGATGAATTACACGAAATTACAGAGCACGGCATATGCACAAGAAGACAGCGTCTTTATTATGTATGTAGTTATTAATGACTATAGTGTAAGGCTTATTATCTTGTTTGCCATTCTATATATTTTTCTAAATATAATAATATTAAAAATGTCAAAGGCACTTAATCTATAACATTGGAAGTAGTAAGGCTTGCAACAAATATAGAGTACCAAAATAATACAGTAAATATGGAGAATTACATAACTTCTATATTAGGAACATTAGTTTACACGCTGGATGTCGAGCTGTAATATTAATTAGGTTGAAAACAATACATGAAAATCGTAACATTGAGAATGTAAAGCGAATAATATCAAGAAAAGCACAAAATGTATTGAATACCGGTAACAATATCGAAATCTGTACTTTTATTGAACTGTATCACAGATATCAAATATGAAACATGTTTACTAGTGAACCTTGTTATAACAATAAATATGTTTGTAATCTCAGTAGGCTCATTTGTCTAATAATCCTGTGATTTGAGTATAGCATGAAAACAAGATGGTTGTATGGATTTTTCTAGTGCTCATTTATCTACGTAAGTCGTTATGATCGAGGGCTTTGACCGGTGGAAAATCAATTCGATATTCGTAGGTCCGAACCCCGGTATGTACCAACGAATTTTTCGAAATTTGCATATATTTACTAATTTCAATCAGTATCACTATCGGCCGACGGTGGAGGAATACATCGTGAGGAAACCTGAACCTGAATGTTAAACTTTAAAATGAATTCCAATATTTGTTTTTCCCAATATAAATCAACCAGGTTTCCTATTTCTGTATATAAATTAATATGAAATTTATAGAACATTTCTATTTATAAGTGTGGATAGACAACCTCGCTCACTAACTGTGGCCTGTAATGTTAAACTTTAAAATGAATTCCAATATTTGTTTTTCCCAATATAAATCAACCAGGTTTCCTATTTCTGTATATAAATTAATATGAAATTTATAGAACATTTCTATTTATAAGTGTGGATAGACAACCTCGCTCACTAACTGTGGCCTGTAATGTTAAACTGTAACAGGAATTCCAATATTTGTTTTTCACAATATAAATCAACCAGGTTTCCTATTTCTGTATATAAATTAATATGAAATTTATAGAACATTTCTATTTATAAGTGTGGATAGACAACCTCGCTCACTAACTGTGGCCTGTAATGTTAAACTGTAACAGGAATTCCAATATTTGTTTTTCACAATATAAATCAACCAGGTTTCCTATTTCTGTATATAAATTAATATGAAATTTATAGAACATTTCTATTTATAAGTGTGGATAGACAACCTCGCTCACTAACTGTGGCCTGTAATGTTAAACTGTAACAGGAATTCCAATATTTGTTTTTCACAATATAAATCAACCAGGTTTCCTATTTCTGTATATAAATTAATATGAAATTTATAGAACATTTCTATTTATAAGTGTGGATAGACAACCTCGCTCACTAACTGTGGCCTGTAATGTTAAACTGTAACAGGAATTCCAATATTTGTTTTTCACAATATAAATCAACCAGGTTTCCTATTTCTGTATATAAATTAATATGAAATTTATAGAACATTTCTATTTATAAGTGTGGATAGACAACCTCGCTCACTAACTGTGGCCTGTAATGTTAAACTGTAACAGGAATTCCAATATTTGTTTTTCACAATATAAATCAACCAGGTTTCCTATTTCTGTATATAAATTAATATGAAATTTATAGAACATTTCTATTTATAAGTGTGGATAGACAACCTCGCTCACTAACTGTGGCCTGTAATGTTAAACTGTAACAGGAATTCCAATATTTGTTTTTCACAATATAAATCAACCAGGTTTCCTATTTCTGTATATAAATTAATATGAAATTTATAGAACATTTCTATTTATAAGTGTGGATAGACAACCTCGCTCACTAACTGTGGCCTGTAATGTTAAACTGTAACAGGAATTCCAATATTTGTTTTTCACAATATAAATCAACCAGGTTTCCTATTTCTGTATATAAATTAATATGAAATTTATAGAACATTTCTATTTATAAGTGTGGATAGACAACTACTACAAGATATAACCATACTGGTTACCGACAACCTCGAGCTTCTTATGATAAATTGTGTAAATTTATGTGCCAAGCTCTATTTTGGGCTAAAACAGCTGCAAAAAAATTAGGAATCCTTTTCAGGGTGAAGTGATATACATTACGTTATATCAATCTATATAAGTCACAGTCATGTGTAGAGTATTGCTATCACCTTTGTGACGGCACTGCCAAATATCAATATATCAATTAGCCGTATTGGACTCAAAGTGTCAACAAACGAATTCACTTCCGCACTTTATAATATTACTTAAGACTTACTGTGCCCGAGATTCCATCCCCTTGGAACTTAATATAAAAAAAAAATAATGACTAGTATAATCATTTGAATGTATTAAGTCCATTTATGTATCTACTTTCCTGTCATATTTAAGTCGCGTAATTAAAATTACAATAACTGTTTTGTGCGTAAAGGTGCTGATTCAAAGGGGGGGTGTTTGCGAAATAAGGGATGCGGACTCACCGGTGTTGATTTTGCTGGTTTCACTTCCCTTCACTCGCGGCGATATATATTATGTCTACTAATGTATGTGGTAACACACAGAACTGTGGATTTCTTGGAGTTCACTCACCCATATATACAGCGTGGGTTGGTGCGGTGAATGTTATTACACTAGTCACGTATAGTGTCGATGAAGTCAGGAATGGCAATAAATACTTCGTAGATACTATCACTATTTATTTGGGCAGAGCTTCGCCTTACAATACTTGGTATATAAGAAGTGTGTAGATATCACATACATCTTGCCTTTTAAAGGCCGACCTATGTAAGTCAAAGCGATTACTATTTATACATAATTCCGCAAAATAATTTAAGTAACAAAAATAATAAAGTATGAACAAATTAATGTTATTTAAGCTATACAACGATTTTATATAATTATCCTTATTTATGTATCTCGAATGTGTTTACTAATCTGTTTCAACATGTAGATCAGCGACATCTAGCCTTTCATGGACGAACTATGAAGTCAAAGTATAAGAAAATATACTATTTATTATTCACAATGATCAAACTAATGATTCAATTCTATATAATGATATTCTTATTTACGTCTTATTAAAATTATATAATAATAATTATTCTTATTTATGTATCTTTATTATGGTGACGCTAGTTTCAATGTGTTTCTTAATATGGTGGCGCTAGTATCAATGTGTATCTCTAATATGATGGCGCTAGTGTCAATGTATATTTATAATATGGTGGCGCTAATATCAATGTTCCGGTCGTCTTGTAGTCTCGTCTCTTGAATGTGATGCAGCGGCACCGGAGGTGGGCGGTAACATTGTACTCATACCTTCCTCTGGGAAGAAGTCTGTGACCAGTGGGTGTCATATAAATTGATGTGATAACTACAAATTTAAAAAAAAAACGACTACTTTGTACTTAACTTTGGGGGCTACCTTTTTAAACTAGACCAAAGAGAAGTAAAATCGTGGAATTTTTCAACCAAGTTAAACATGTACAGTCAATCATTACTGCTTCGCACATGGAGAAATACGATCAGTAAACTTGGTGATAATAATGACAATATGGTAAATTCATAAACATGAAATGAAATACCTAACATCATTATAGCAAGTAGGAATTTGAATAAAATTCCACTCTTAATTGAAATAGGTAGTGTAAAGACAGTTTGGATCTTTATTCATTAATTTTAAACAGGAAATAACTTGGACGTTTACCTGCCTTTGATCTGTCCTAACAGGCTTAGGTAAGTGGAAAACACTTTAAACTCCCTTTTTGTCTTCTATTACATAAAGCGTATGCCAATTTCAGTTTATGGTTTGAAATGAATAATTATTTATTTAACGTTAACGCGAAAGATAAATTCTCCCTACGATGCCATAAGAAGTTTCACTTTAAAAACTTGAATATAAGTTTTTTTAGGGGAAAATTACCCTACTTATTTTTCTATATTTTTGACAAGGTGTATATAAAATCCATGACTATCGATTGAGTAATTAAAAATGTAAAAAACGAATTCGCTTCCCCACTTTATAATATTAGTTAAGACTTGGAACTTAATATATTTAGAAATGAATTTTGAAGAACAATATTGAAAAGTCATGCGATGAATGCACTATTCTAGATGTGGATACGGCTTGCACATAGAATAAAGGAAAATACTTTAGGCGATACAAAACGAAATAAATGAATCTATCATAAAACTAAGATCCTAGAAATTATATTATGTAGATGTTTTAAGATTATTTTTAATATAGGTAAAATATATCAATCTCTGTGCAAACTGCGTTACAGAAAGAAAATATACGATATGCTGAGGAATTTTGACCGTTATTCGTTCCCCAATAAGGTAAATAAAAAGTTTTTAAGATTGTAAAATGTTTAAAAGCTTACGGGGTAAGCAGATAAACAGCAGTTTCAACTTACATAATCATATTAAAACTCACACGTTAAAAAACTGGATTATTACAACATTAGAAGGTTATTACAGTCTTAAGGAACTTCGATTAATATACGCGTTCAGCGCTGTGTCTTTTTCCGGTCGTGGAGAAGTGGGACAACCTGTGCGATGCGCACGCACAGGAGAGATGAACTTAATAAAATTATCTAAGCAAAATATATATTACTTTTGTTATCAATTTTTTTTTCATTGCACATAAAATCACTACATATTATAAAACAAAATCCACCGCCGCATCTGTCTGTCTGTTCGCAATAAACTCAAAAACGATTGCACGTATTTTCATGCGGGTTCCGTTAATAGCTAAAATGATTCACGAGGAAGTTTATCTATAGAATTTATCGAGATTTTTTTATACATTGGTTGGAATGTGAATATAATTGTTGGTCGTGTCGGAAAAAGTCAAGTCGCCTGAGAACTTTCGTCAAAAACGCTGCCTTTTGAGATATAACAAAACGAAGCAAACTATTAGTAATAGAAAAGTTAAAAAAATAATTATCAGTAAAACGCGTTGTTACGTTAGTTGTAAAATAGTTGTTAACTTTTTAACCGACTTCAAAAAAAGGAGGAGGTTATCAATTCGTCTGTATTTTTTTTTATGTTTGTTACATTATAACTTTGGACTGGGTGAACCGATTTTGATTATTCTTTTTTTATTTGAAAGCTGGTACTTCCAGTGTGGTCCCATTTTAATTTGGTACAGTTCCGATAACGGCATCCAGTGCAAAACCGTATAAGTTTCAAATTTGCATTAAGTATGTACACGACAAATAGACGAATAACTCAATATTACGCTAACCGGTTTCGATGATTCATTTTTTATTGAAAAGGATGTACTTCAAGGGTAGTTTGATGAGAGTTTGGTTAGGTTCTGATTATGGGATCCGTGGCAAACTGCACTGATTTAGATGTGGACACGGCTTGCACATAGAATAAAGGAAATACATTATGTAAGTGTTTTAAGACTATTTTTAAAATATGTCAAATATATATTTATATAAATATAAAAACTCACACGTTAAATACTGGACTATTACAACATTAGAAGGTTATTACAATCTTAAGGAACTTCGATTAATATACGCGTTCAGCGCTGTGTATTTTTCCGGTCGTGGAGAAGTGGGACAACCTGTGCGATGCGTACGCACAGGAGAGATGAACTTAATAAAATTATCTAAGCAAAATATATATTACTTTTATTATCAATTTTTTTTTCATTGCACATAAAATCACCACATATTATAAAACAAAATCCACCGCCGCACCTGTCTGTCTGTTCGCAATAAGCTCAAAAACTATTGCACATATTTTCATGCGGGTTCCGTTAATAAATAAAATGATTCACGAAGAAGTTTCAGGTATAGAATTTTCGTCGAGATTTTTTATAAATTGGTTGGAATATAATTATAATTTTTGGTAATGTTGGAAAAAGTCAAGTCGCCTGGGAACTTTCGTCAAAAACGCTGCCTTTTGAGATATAACAAAACGAAGTCGCGGGTATCAGCTAGTATATTTATAAGATAATATTCGACAATAGTTGTGCTTTATATGGAATCAGTTTAAATTTATCTAATCTCACTATTAGCAATTCAAAAGTTAAAAGAATAAAGCGTTCCTAAGTTAGTTGTAAAATAGTTGTCAACTTTTAGAATAATTTAATGTTAGCGATGTATTTAAAAACTGTCGCAATATTACATAGAACGGTCCATGAAATGGAAGGAAAAACAATAGCAAGTCTGCCTGTATACGGACAAACAGCGCTACGGCCGGCTGCGAGCTTCGCGACCTCGATATCATTCCCTAGCTCAATATCATGTAAATAGAATTATTAATTCTAAGTGGTTTGGTATAGATTACCATATAATATACAGGATCTCCTCCTCTCCTTCTTTATGGAAGTTAAAATTTCATTAGATGCAAATCCATCTAATCGGGTGGATTCAGTTCTACTCGGTGTCAAGTGCGTTCGGGTCGGCGACGTACTTAATCGTGTATACTCGGCTATAGCCGTCATCAAAACGTTTCCTGCCTCACAATGTGTGCATCTTTCCAATAATTAGATTTCTATTTCTAGATATTATAATTATACTACCTGATTCCAGCGTCTGCGTTATTTATCATCTGAATTGTTTAGTTATATCTCAAAAGGATTAAGGCATAGTTTTCGACGAAAGATCCTAACCGGCTGGATTTTTTCTGATACTTCCAACATTTATCGTTATATTTCAACCTATTTACAAAAAAATCTTGTCAAATTATATACCTAAACATTCTTCGTGGGTCACTCTCTATCTATTAATGAAAACGGTTTGAAAATCCGCTCAGTATTTGAGCTTATTGCGAACAGACAGACCCAATGGTGGACTCTTTTTTATAATATGTAGTGATATTATAAAATTATTATCTCTCCTCAGGATATACACTATTAAACGTCTACAAATTGGACGATATTACAAAATTACGTTCATGCCATATGACACAAATATTAACTGGACATGGGTATTGTAAGCAGTACCTTAATCGCTTTAAGATTATTGACGACAACACCTGCCCCTGTGATAACACATCTGTGCAAAACTTTGAACACTTGCTTCAAGTTTGCCCCAGGTTTAGCGCGAAGAGACTAGGGCACATAATGCTTTGTGATGTCCATTCTTTTGGGCTTGATGGAGAAGGAGTCTGCTATCAAATCGTTCGATAATTTGGTCAAGTATGTGGTTGCTAATCTTAAGACATTTAATGGACTTTGAATTTACCACGACTCTCTTACCTGCATCTAAATCATTTTGAAATAACCACGACTCTCTGACTCGTATGTATATCAGGGTTAACAAATCTTGGTGACTTAATATTATGCTCATGCAACACGTCAAAGGAGTGACTACTGAATCATTTCAACTTGCGATCGCCCTTCTCTCCGGTTCTATTGCCAATTCCAAATGATCTTTTTGCGAAAACAACAAGAGCGGAAAAAAAATGTAGTGATAATCATGTTGTGTATGCTGTATGTCGTGAAGTCTAGTCGATTGATTGATGGAATATCAATTAAATTCAGGGGTGTAAGGGGTATCGAATAACATCATAAGACTTGAGACAACCAAGCCAACCTCACCTGCACGTGGTGCACTCTGCTGAATAACGAACGAGGCAATGGCGAAAGCGGGGTGGTAGGGTGTTACAGCCTGACTGGGTCGCAACCACCATGTATATGGCGAAAAATCCCGTCATAGTGACTAGCTTCTGAGGGTCGCGTTTCGGGATCAGCCTGTGCATATCCAGCTTTTCGCAGGCCGGCATGACAGCGGCGACCGGCGATGGAAAGTTTGTCACTCGGTGGTCGCCATTGTTTTTGGATTGTACTGTGCTTACCATCAGGCATAGTACAGTCATTTCGCCGTGCTACAATATAAAATTTAAAAAAAATGTCCACAGGTTCGAACCTAGGCATGTATGTATCTATGAATTTTTCGGAATTCAGTTACATTTACTAATTTATATTGATTGATGATGAAGGAAAGCATCTTCAGAAAAACTGAATCTGTGAAATATTACTGTAGTACTACTGTATGTATGAAAACAGAGAAATGTGGATTTCTGAGAGTTTTAAATCGCCAATATATCGTGTGCTGGCGTGGTGATTATGCTCATACCTTCGGGAAGAGGCATATAGCCATGCCCTGTATTACAGGCTGATAACGAAAATTTTAAGATGTCAAGCAATTTTTTGTACCTAAAAGCTATTTTAGAGTGGATAAATATGTGAACGACAGTTAATTGGAATTGATTGCTCTCAGTGCATCCACTAAAAATGATTATAACGTGTAATGTATTTTAAAAAGACATACCAGATCGAGTTTCTTGCAGATTCTTCTTAATGACTGGGTTGTTTTCAGAAATGGGGGTAGTTTCGACGTTCATAAGCACCTTCTTAAGGCCTAGGCGGAATTAGGTATTTTTAATTTAATTTGTGGTCAAAGACTAAAACCTATAAAGTGAACAGAAAGTAATCGATTAAATTATAAACATAATGTTAATATGGATACGCCAATTGACTCCAATGTATAGATAGTTAAGAATTTAGAAAGATCGTCATAAAGATTTATGTGTATATTTGTTTTTTATGTCATAGGTGGCAAACGAACAGGTGGGTTACCTGATGTTAAGTGATCACCACCGTCCATGGACACTAACAATACCAGAGGAGTCGCAAGTGTGTTGCCACCCCTTGGGGTAATGGTTAGGAGAGGGAGAGGGAGATGAGAGAGGAAAGGTGAGGGGAGATGGGCCTGCGGCGCTCTCACTGACCGAACGAAACGCAACAATGCAAGCATTGTTACTTCACGTCGTTTTTATATGAAAGGGTGGCACTACCCCGGGCGAGCCAACCCATTCATGCTGAAACCAGTAATAGTTTCAGCGTGGCTCTACCACCATTGGATCACCCGTACATTAGGCCTTTCCAATGTATCACCTTAGTTCGACTAACATATTCTCAGATCGTGTGCCATAAATATCGGTGGCCGACCGAACCCTCAATTTATGGACGCTGTCGCAATCGATCTCTGGCTGTTACGGTGTTTCGCCGCCAATTTAACTAAAGCCGATCGCACACTGTGACAGTTTGCGCTCCACTGACGCCGCGCCGGTGCTGAATGATCCGATCAAATATAATATTACTACAAAAGCGTATTCGTAGAAGTCAATCGGCTGAACGTATTATATCTATATATGGTATTTTTCAGACTTACCTTACTACCTTACCTACTTATTTGATAATAAAACTGTATAGGATTTACGTCGATTATAAACCTTAAGGCTAGAACGTATCGGAACTTAAAATATATCCATCGGAATATATCATCATCATTATATTAATACGTGAAACCTAAATTTTGTATCCTTTTTTAACGGAATAGGCGAACGGATGAACGTGAAATTTGGCATAGTTAAAGATTATATGGAGGAGAAGTGCAGAAAGCTATTTATTTTATATAAAATGCTAAAGATGTACATTAAATTAATTAAAATATGCATTACTCACACTACTGCTTCAATTTTACACAACATATACACACATATAAATAAAAAAGACATTTTGACATCTGTCAATAAAGGACTTCAAAAAAGGTTGTGAAGGAGGTTGCTATGCTCGACTGTATGTATTATTTTACTCTTACGTTCCAATTACTCTTTTTCATTCTACATTCAACAATGATATTATAACATACAACTATTATTATAATATTTATCCCTTTAAAAAATCAATGAACTATGGTCGAATGTCGACCACTGGGCACCCACTAGTAATAAATAAATGTGTTTGTACACTTAGACTTTTTAATAAAATTACAATTAAAGTAAATATTTTCATATGTTCCAAATAATCAAGAACCGTTGAAAATAGAGAAGCAACAAAGAAAACATAAACAGACACTAACAAAGATAAACAACCCGAAAAAATCTCCAACGACGTAAAACCAATAAAGCTCGCAGCATGTTACTTCGCTTCAACTTGCTACATTATTGGGGAAAGTAAATAATTAGTTTGGAAGCAACCTTATTCTGAATTAATTTACAGATACAATGAAATAGTCAATTTGCACCGGATCGATAGAGAAAATTTGAAGACGCCTGTTCCAGTCATTTCAGAGATTTGTACGAGACCAGATTGGTTCAAGGAACGCAATATTAAAACCAGGAGTGATTTATAAGGACTGTTTTCATATTTCAATAAATGGATGATTTTTTATTTTTATTTTTGCCAATCGATCTCTCAGATTATTACTGCCGTTGTCGAGTAGGTGACTTTTTTTTAATGTTATATGTGGTAAACGAACAAATGGGTTACCTGAAATTAAGTGATCATTACCGTCCATGGACACTAACAACACTAATAGCTAGTCGCAAGTGCGTTTCCACCCTTTGGGGGGAAGGGTTAGGGGAGGGAGAGGAGAGAGGAGAGGGGAGGGGAGGTGGGACTCCAGCGCTCTCACTGACCGAATGAAACGCAACAATGCAAGCACTGTTACTTCACGTCGGTTTTCTATGAGAGGGTGGTACTACCCCGGGCGAGCCGACCCATTCATGCTGAAATCAGTAATAGTTTCAGCGTAGCTCTACCACCATTAATTACAAGTGTCGTGTGATAATTTCAATGTGGGGTAGGGTTTTTGCGGGGTGGTAGGATTTTACAGCCTGACTGGGTCGCAACCACCATATATATGGCGAAAAATTCCGATTTAGTGATTCGCTTCTGCGGGTCGCGTTTCGGGATCAGCCTGTGCATATGCATCTTCTCGCAGGCCGGCAGGACAGCGGAGACCAGTGATAGGTAGTGTGTCACTCGGTGGTCGCCATTGTTTTTGGATTGTACTATGCTTACCATTAGGCATAGTGCAGTAACTTTGCCGTGCTACGATAACAAAAAAAAATTCTAACAAAATGGTGACCTCCTTGTTACCTCCTAGAAAATAGTACTAAATAATCAGTCATTCCGACTTCTCAAATATTTGTTCTCAACTTCTATATAAATTCCCTGTTGACACTGTAGAGGTTCCTTCGACCAACATACAACATCTGTGACTAAATTACAAATAATAACAAAATTTGGAATTTGATACCAAGCGAAAGCGGGTAGCCGTTCTTGAATTATAATCATTATTCACAATGTGAAAAATCAATAAGAACTTATAAAGAAGAAACGTATAGTATTCAGTCTATGTTGGCAGGAGGAAACACGTTCATTTAGCATAACACAAAGCTTACCTAACAACTAGTGTAAATAAAATACCTCTGTAAAGATTTTTTATCGGTAGCACGTACTTTCTTCCATAATTTCTTCTTCTTAAGGTGGCTGATGTAATGTTTATATACAAATTGATACATGGTTTCCTAGAATCTTCAGATTTTCTTCAAAAAATACCCTTTAGTGTGCCACGTATAGGCAGTCGTTTACTTAACAGGCAAACTTTTCATCTACCATTAGCAAGAACTAACGCAGGTCAACATTGCCCTTTATATCGCATGCTTTCATTTTGTAATAGTTTACGTTTCAAATTCGATATATTTTTTTGTGTTTCTTTGGCCTCAATTAGAAAAAAAATGTATTTAAATGTTTAATATAATTTCATTTTTCTTTGTATTAATACTATGACTTTGTCTTCTTATATTATGCATGCTGTGTTCACATATAAAAGGGTTCGTGTCCATTTTTGTTCATTGAACTCAGTTTTGTGAACCTTAAATAAATAAATAAATACACTATCGGTATTTGAAAATGATGTTTTTGAAGTTATACTTATTTTGGCGCGTTAGGGAAAAATGATAAGAGTAAATTTTTACGATGCGCGCTCACACTGTGACGAAAAACCGACACCCTGAAGTTAGCTATAGACAACATTTTGTTTCTTTGTATTAAAACATTCAATGTATTAAATACCTTTTTTCTATTGTTAGTGTAATTTTTTCTACAAACGTAGAATAAGGCGAAAGATAAAATTTTTGAAAAGATTTTTATCTTGTTACGCCTAAGAAGTATAACTTCTAACGCGTGTACATAAGTAGACACACATTTTTTTTTCTTTTTAGTTTCTATTATCTAGTTCATTCAATTCCTTTCAAATGTATGTTTATATTCAAGGATCAAAGAGATAACAAATTGTCCAGGTCGCATCAGGATACAGGTTCTCACAGAATAATAGCGTTCTTTCTTACATTTCGATAATATATTCTATCTCATTTTCTCGCTTGTTGAATCCTATAAACAAATATGTTTACCTATTTTTAACATCGCTTTTTTGTTTCATTGAATTTCAAATAAATACGGGCCTAAAGTTTTCATTTCCAAAAACATTTTTGCTTCTCACATGTGGTAGAAGAGAAACTTTCAAGAAAAAAAAATGTGTGTGCTATTAGACTACATGACTGAATAAGAACTTGTTTAGCTCCATCTATCTATATATTAATACGTGAAGCCTAAACTTTGTATCCCTTTTTAACGGCTTTTGCGCGAACGGATGAACGTGAAATTTGGCATAGTTAAAGTTTATATGGAGGAGAAGTGCAGAAAGCTATTTATTTTATATAAAATGCATTAGAAGTACATTAAATTAATTAAAATATGTATTACTCACACTAATGCTTCAATTTTACACAACATATACACACATGTAAGTAAAAAAGACAATTTGACATCCGTCAATAAAGAACTTCATAAAAGGTTGCGAAAGAGGTTGCAATGCTCGACTGTATGTATTATTTAACTCTTACGTTCCAATTACCCTTTTTCATTCTACATTCAACAATGATATTAACCCTAATAAAATTGAAACTTAAAAAAATCAATGAACTATGGTCGAATGTCGACCTCTGGGCGCCTACTAGTATGTATAATATATAGATACATACATATATGAATTTTCTACAAATATCTATTTTTTTTTATGTCATAGGAGGCAGACGAACAGACGGTTCACCCGATGATAAGTGATCACCGCCGTCCATCAACACTTACAACACCAGGGGAGTAGCTATAAAAAATATACAGTATTTTATATTTTCTTTACTTTCTCGATATGAATTATATTGTCTAACTAGCTGTACCCGCAGCTCTGCACGCGTTTTTTTCAAATAGTATTAAACAATTATAGAATTTTGAGATTATGTACAATTATAGAAATGCTTTTTAAAAACAATTGTAAGTACGATGCGCACGCCACTATGTACATTAGATATATAAATACAAACAGCGTACCAAATGAGTTTTGTCATCAGCAACTTATTTGGAACCTTAACCCACCATATAACTACCTCAGTGCTCACTTACACTCTATAAAGAACTATATATATATAACTATAAACGATAACTTAAAATATTATTAAGATTTACATTTACATTATATTTAATATACATTACCATTATTATAATTAAGATTTTGTGACTATACAAAAAATAAACGCTTGTCTGTTCCGCAAGAAATTGTATTATGGAACTCTTTACGTAATACGTTTATAATCTAAGATCTTATTAGGAAGACCTCTATATCATTAATGTTATTAATAATTATAATGTCGAATTGTAAACAATAAGCTGATAATTATTTCTCTTATTAAAAATAAAGAATGAGTTGAAATCTTGCTAAATTTCATGCAGACAAAGTCGCGGGTAACAGCTAGCCTAAAATAGAATAACCACAATTACTTTTTATTAGGTTCGTTATCTACCATTGAAAGTCCCGTGAAAATCGATGTAACCGTTTTGGTGATAGCACAGCGGGCGAAGCCACGGTTAACAGCTAGTATAAACTAAAATTGCTTAAATTACTTTTTATAAGATCAGCTATCTGCCAGTGAAAGTTATCTGAAGATCGATCGAATCGTTTTGAAGATAGCACGGCGGACGAAGCCGCGGTTAACAGATAGTCTAATTTAAAGTAGCCTAAGTAACGCGCTGTAATTTTTTCTATCTGCCAGTGAAATTCCCGTCAAAATCGGTTCAGCCGTTTCGAAGATTACCCGGATCAAACAGACAGACATACAGACCGACAAAAATTTTAAAAATTGCTTTTTGTTATCAGAAGCGTGTATATTTTCATACCTAATCGGTCAAAAAAAATTATTTTGATATTATATACAGACACTTCATTTTTATTATATGTATAGAATATAGATAAGTATTAAGAGAAATTCGTTGAAATCTTGAATAGGTTCAAATTCAAGATTACTATTTATTTTAAATATAATATTTCAATGTGTAATTTTTGATATGAAACATCTATAGGTACGAGTAAACCTGATTGTAAGATTGGCGCGACGTGGCGACGCAAAACACGAACTTTGTTTGCACTATTAACAAAGTACTCAAAAACATTTGGAACCCTATCTGTCTAAACATAAGATTTAAATTGTTTTGTCGGCCGCTCGTTATACTAGTTTTACGCGGCACGCACCGACGACCTTAGCGCCCTTTGATAAATGCCGCCAAACACACTGCGCCTGTGCCTACTTTTATTTTTCTATTTTGTATTAAATAAAAATGGATATTTATGTAATTAAATAGTTATTATTTTATAGAACAAATTTGTAATGCTTTTCATTATGCCATAGCTGATTCCTGTCGTAATCTGTTTTTTTTAGGCATATAACTTATGCAAAACAATTTCGATGTTTGACATCTGCTAGGCGTTCCGTGACGGCTCATTTTTTTTAAAATTATATGAGTTTTTCTTAATTTATAAATGTTGTATTCAACTTTAACAGGGTTCATGCCCATTTTTGTTCATCGAACTCAATTTTGTGGACCTTAACTAAATAAATAAATAAAGTTGTCGGTATATTTTTATACAGAAAAGATAAACTCTTAGAATAAACAACAAAACGTAGACTTTGTCTCACAAAATTATATTATTATGTGAACCACTTACTTTTTCTAGAAAAAATGTAAAAAAATTTTCTTGTACCAATTTTCTGCTAACGGGACGAAATGTATCATTTTATAGGCTTTAGATGAAAGTTTAGATACAAAATAAGAAATTTCTTTATTCATTTCGAAAATATTGGAATAGTTACTTTGGGCTAACCCTAACTTCATCTCGCGACTTATTTTACGTAGAAAGTGAAAATATTTTTAAATAACACGTACGTTAATCCCGATTTTGAAACATTCTTCACTAGTTCTCCTCTTCTATTTGTCTTAGCGTGATGATAGCCTATGGGCTTTATTTATGTTTATTCATTTAATCTTTATTGTAAAGTTTTTTTTCGAAATGGCTTCGCTATTGGCCTAGCAAGGCCTTAACAGCTTCATCGGACTACTAAGGCGAGCGCGTAAGACACTCACCCGCTTTTATTTAGCAGCCAGTGCAAGGGTAAACGGCACACAATGTCTTGGCATTCCGAATCTAACCCCCCCGTCCCCCCATGGTGTACCGACAGGCCGTTTTGTGGGGGTGGCAAGGGATCGTTCGAGATAATCAACCTTGTAGAGCCGCCCCCATGGTCCGCCCGGCGGAAGGTGAAGCTAAGCTAAACTAAGCCAATACATATAGGAATTAGTGAGATTCTCGATTTTATTTTGATAACTAGGTCAACGGTGCAACTCGGCTTGGGCTGTTGCCTTTTTCATGCAATTCGCGAGCTAACTCAGCTAACCTAAGCTACACAATCATACGTATATAAGTTAGTGAGATATATATATATGTACCAAGCATATATACCTCAATAACTGTTATATGTATTTCGTGTCGGATATTTTTTTCTGAACTAATTCAGTTCGATAAGGGTAAAATATAAGTTTTCCACTTTCATGTAGAAGCACGTGTGTGGAGGTGATATGTGTGTGTTGCAGTGATGAAAGATTTTGTTGTACTGTATTCGCACGAGCAGCGTACTTAAGGGCTCCACGCCGAGGGAACGGATCTAGGCTTGAGCCGTTTGCGGAGGGAGGCCTAGTCTGGTGTGCGGGAGCGAAATTTACCGCCAGACCACGGCGGCGGAATCTATGGTTACGCGGGCGTGGGGTTTATTGTACACCATTATACACATACACTATAAAACATTTTATACATATAAAGTATACATATATAACATATAAAGCCTTCCTTGATAAATTACCTATCTAACAGCGATAGAGTTTTTTTAAACGGACAAGTAGTTCCTGAACGTAGCGTGTTCATGCAAACAAACAAACAAACCTTCCAGCTTTATAATTTTAGTATAGATTTTTTTTTTGGAATATGCTTTGATAATTACAGTTCATCGAAGTCATAAAAGCTACTATATAAAAACCTCTTTTGGGTCGGTGTTAATTGGATTTTATGAAAGGAAAATGTGTAACGAAAAAGAAACATACTAGCGGTCCCGGCGGGCGTTGTCCTGCATTGGTAATAAAAAAAAGTAATTTACAAGTCTTGTTTATATTTATACAAATCTAAAACTATAGAAAAATAGAAAAAATAAATCATAACAATAAAAAATAAAATAAAAAAAATAGATGAAAAATCTGCGTTTACTACAAATGACGTCACTTCCGTTGCATACCTGCGTGACGTTACATCTGTACAATTTTTACCCTCATGTGCCTAAAGAAGTTTCACTTCAAAAAAAATAATCAACCGCAGCGCCACCTAACTGATTCTAAACCATTCTCGGATCCACTCGAACACGCACACAAAATTTCATCAAAATCGGTCCAGCCGTTTAGGAAAACTTCAGTGACATATACACGTACAGAAGAAATTTATACCTAAAGATAGACTTTGTGAGAGAATGAGATAGCATATTCTTAATGTACTCGAATTATATACAAAGACAGGGAGATAGAGAGAAATGTTGAACTCCATAGTGTCTATGCGCACTTTTAAAATTTATTCTGTGTTGTGTATTATTAACATTATTAATATATAATAATACATTACAAAATAAATAAAAAAAAGTGTGTGTGTATACTTATGTACACGCGTTAGAAGTTATACTTCTTGGCGTAACAAGATAAAAATCTTTTCAAATATTATATCTTTCGCCTTATTCTACGTTTGTAGAAAGAACGACACTGACAATAGAAAAAAGGTATTTAACACATTGAAAGTTTTAATACAAAGAAACAAAACAAAGAAAGAAAGTGTTGAGTATAGCTAACTTCAGGGTGTCTGCTTTTTGTGACGGTGTGCGCGCATCGTAAAAATTTACTCTCATCATTTTTCTGTTACGGTGTGCGCGCGCATCGTAAAAATTTACTCTCATCATTTTTCCCTAACGCGCCAAAAGAAGTATAACTTCAAAAGATACTCTTTACCACCTCCATAGTGTATTCATCACATCTTCTAAGATATTCATTTTAATCATATGCTGTAAATGACTATTTTGATTTACATTCAATGGTTAAATACTTTGATTAAATAAGCATTAATACTGTATTAATTATAATAGAAATAACTAATTATTTTTAATCATATGTAAAAAAATGTTGTTTGAGCATTTTGAGGCTGTATATGTCTGCTTAAGATAAATTAAAATACGTGCTTCGTCTTATATTGTAGGTGTGACGCACCGGTTTTTCCAGTTTTGATTTTGACCATGAACAATGATTACTGTGAGAAATACTTAGGAGTATGTAAACTGTCGAAGACTGTTCTGTGGGCATTTTTAAGTTGTAAGTTTAGTATAATTGTGTATAGGTATCTAAAAGGTATTTGATACATTGAAAGTTTTAATACAAAGAAATACAAACAACAAATACAAAGAAACAAAATGTTGTCTATAGCTAACTTCAGGGTGTCGATTTTTCGTGACGGTGTGCGCGCGCATCGTAAAAATTAACTCTCATCATTTTTCCCTAACGCGCCAAAAGAAATATAACTTCAAAAATTAACATTATCAAATTATGGGATGGGAAACTATAACGAATATTAAGCAATTATATAGATGTTTAAAAACATGCTCCGCTATTTTGAGATTTTGGCCTGAAAAAATCAACCGAGGGGTAAATATTGATTGCAGAAAGGATAATTGAGTAGCGAGTTATTGACAGCGTTTGCACTTTAATAAATTACCTTCTCTTAATATTGCTACGAGAAACAGGGTGAAGCAATAAATTTATTTAGATTACAGAAACTACAAATACATATAAGTAACCGGCTGTGTTTAAAATAATAGTTGTCCAGACTATTTACAATATTAACAAAAGTGAACAAACAATATACAATCGATTACAAACATAATACGGAGTAATCGATCATTGCCCTCTGATGCGGACGCGACGGAGACAATGCCGCGTTTACAATCAATAAAGCTTATTAAAGCAAGTACATGAAGCAAGTGGAGTAAGTTACTATCTCAAACAACGACTTCTGTTTTCCTTATTTTGGCAGTTATATTAAGTAAAATCAGTTTTTTGTGTGAAACAACTATAGCGGCGGACTTGACATGGCTAAATTAAAAATTATTTATTGAATACTAGCGGGCTACTTCATGAATCACTTTATCTACTTGTGAAAGTGGCAAGAAATTTTTTTCAGTCGTTTTTGAGTTTATCGCGAACAGACAGACAGACGTGGCAGAGGACTCTGCTTTATAATATGTAATGATAAATGTTCATTACATAAACAGTCATCGTTATCTTGAGGAAAATCTTCATATTTTATGTTTGATTATGGTATATTTATTTCCTGTCATAAACATTCTTTATGCATATTACCTGTAGTGAGGCGGATGCCCTGTCATCTACTTTAAGAATGATAAATTGTGTCGATACGGGGGCGACTTTGTCCTTTCACATAAGTGCAGCACTCTCTTCGCGATACTGTTGCAAATACAAAACCCGCTTGCCATCGCGTGCGCATTAATTACTTTTTTTTTTTCGAACTGACTACGCTATTGACCATGCAAGCTTCACCGGATTACTGTCCACATTAATTACGCACAATAACTGCTACACCGCTATATACTTCGTGTATAACCCGCTTTTAATCTTAAGTGTAATAATATTTCCACCTTTTAAACGCATAATATACATTAAGTGTTGCGTTACGTGTGTAAACGATCGGGTGGCCACCAACAACACCGTGATACTCGTGGACGTGCGAGGAACAGGCAGCCGCATCCAGCAACTTAGGTAAGCGAAAGCGCTACATACACCTTCCGTATCGATTACATACTCTCACATACTCGGGATATAAACAAAGTTAGACTGACACGCATCCCCGTGTTCAGACATAGTAAGTTCTCATACCGCGCGGTGATTTTGTTTATCTTTAAAAACGTAACATATTTTTACGACTGTATATAGTCATAAAAAGTTACATTCGTTTTTAGCCGATGCATAGAGAGGGACGTCATTTCCAGATGTCACCATCAGTTACACCAGGGCATACTGTAAACGGAATGTTTGGTTTTATTTTCATCCTTAGAACATAGCCGTGCGAAGCCAAACCAGATTAGTTAAAAAAAATCCAACTACTCTAATTTCAGTAACCATTAACTCTGCACTGTTTCTAATAATTTTCTTTACATTACTTAATCACTTGCATCCAGTTTTGTATACGGTTGAAACGCTCCTTCAATAAACTATAGATTGAGAAAGGCGGGCTTTTAAAGAAAAATCTCTTTAATGGACCGGAATATCTCCGTTTAAGATTAAGATTGATCGATGTTTAGTCTTCGATATATTCGTACACTCCTATTTATTATGTCGATGTTCTCTCGTGTTTTTTGGTTATTTACACAATATCTACGAGATAATAGCTTATATTGTATTAACTTCTGTTCGCTTCCAGTTTTTAGTTAGATATCTATAATCTATAGGTATACTAAGGTGTTTTGTTGTTGATGATCTTGTTAGTAGACTGTAATAGAAGTTATTTTACAACGTGATACACACTTTGGAATATCAAAAAAAGTAGCACAGTACTAGTTAGCAATGAGTATAAAACCCGCTCACAGAAAACGGACGTGAAGTAACAGTGCTTGCATTGTTGCATTTCGTTCTGTCAGTGAGAGCGCCGGAGGACCACCTCCCCTTTCCTCTCTTCTCCCGTCCCCTCCCCATTCCCCAAAGTCTTGCCCTTGCCCACAAACACAGACTGGCAACGCACTTGCGGCTCCACTGGTCTTGCTAGTGTCTATGGACGGCGGTGACATAAAAAAACAAGGCTTTTTGTGTTTTATATTATGTTTTTTTCCATGCCTTTTCACCGATCAATGTAGCACGACGTTCTTTGTGGTTTTACGACATTATTTTAGCTCCATACAAAACTGACACTGTATTTATTGCCCGTTTCCAAAAGATGCAATCAATTTTGTTTTTGACTTAACATTAGAATTGTCTTAATATTCTGATTTAAGCTTAAAACAATATTAATGATTGTACAAGACCGATGCTTTTTTTAGGTTTATTAAGCAGTATGAATCCTTCTATATCCCATAGAAAAGTTCTTACGTGATCGGAGTTCAAACAAAAATTGCCACAAATTCCATATAGATAATGGATTCTATTATACTTTGCAAAAATATTATGCTGAAATAAATTTAAATAAATAATTTACAATATAAAGGTAATTCCAGTCGAATTAACTCCGTCCCTATGAGCGGTAACTTGGTGAGTTCGTAACAAAAGCTCAAATTGGTCTGTTCAAAATACATTATAGGTTTAACGGTTAAGCAAAACTTCACCTTATCTTACTGATGATATGACTTAAGATAGAAACACATCAGGTGTAGAGAAATTGGTTATAAAAGAAAATAAAACAAAGGTATAGGTTATTGCAAACAGATTTTGAACCACCATGCTATTGTTTCATAGTGTTGTTTTACATATAAAGATTATTAGCAAGCTCATGCTTATTGTAGGATTTATGTTTTTTTTAATCATAGCACGGCAAAGTGACTTTACTGTGCCCGATGGTGAGTACAGTATAATCTAAAAACAATGTTGACTACCGAGAGACACACTATTCCTCACCGGTCACCGCTGTCATGCCGGCCTGCATAAATGTCTCTCCACGTTACGCTTGATGGACCCCATATTATAGGAATGAGGGAACACACTGGCCGGGAGATTTTTCCACAGCTTCACCGTACGGCAGAGATAAGAAGTTGCGAACTTTTTAGTTCGTGCCCAGATAGGATTTACCGTAAAACTATGGCCCCAAAGCCCAGCGCGCGTAGTTCGGGTATGAAAAGGAGAGGAAGGTATTAAATTAAATAGCTCTTCGGAACACTCGCCATGATACAGACGGAAGAACACGCTCAGTAAGGCAATGTTTCTGTGCAACTGAAGCGGCTCTATAAATTGTGTAATGTCTGAATCATTAACAATGCGGACAGCCCGTCTCTGCAACCTGTCCAGGGCATCTAGTAGGTATTTGGCGGAACCGTCCCAGAGATGCGAACAATACTGCACGCTAGGCCGAACTTGTGCCTTATAAAGGAGGTATAGCTGAAAATTATATAAATTATTTATATATTGTTACCATAATTACAATTAATAACAATAATATGGATTGACAATCATTTTATTTATAACTAGCTTCTGGCCGCGACTAGCCACGTGAATTAGTTACTTTGGGCTAACGGCAACACGTAGCGAAAGCTCTCAAAAGGCAAAATAAACCACGATTTTGAAACATTCTCCATTGGTGATCCTATAGTCTTTTTCGATAAATAAGCTATCTAACACTGATTTTTCAAATCGGAGCAGTAGTTCCTGAGATCAGAGCGTTTAAGCTAACAAACTCGCTGCGTTTAATATTTTATTGTAAATTTGTTCAATTCGAAAAACTACTTCCAAAAAATCTGAATTTCAGGTGTGACTGTTCTTTAGAAGCCCATAACTTGATAAATAAACGCGATAGAAAGAAATAATGATGCATTCACATTCATACCTACTAGAAGTCCAAATAGACTGAATATGAACGAATTTCAGAACCTTACCTTTTTTTCGTTCGTCACCGAGATGAAGATGCTACGATGGATGTGTGGCGTTACGCGATTAGATCGCATTCGTAACGAACACATCCGTGGTAGCCTTGGAGTCCGTGACATCGCAGACAAGCTGCAGGAGAGTCGACTTCGCTGGTACGGCCACATAAGTCGCAGGCCTCCAGACTACGTCGGAAATAGATGCCTCAACATAGCTGTACAGGGCCCAAGGTCTCGTGGCAGGCCCAAGAAACGCTGGTTGGACGTGGTAAAGGCGGACTTAAAGGAAAATAACCTCACTCAGAAGGATGCCGAAGATCGGGCAAAGTGGAGGAAGCATAGTAAGAAAGCGGACCCTGGTACTAGGCCGGGAAAACGCTAGGAAGAAGAAGAGAAGAAGACCTTTTTTTCGTTGTCCGCTTCACGTGAAATGCCCCACCCCTTACACATCAAGACACTGGATTTCAATATATTTCAATGAAGTACAAAACAACAGACTTCTATTCTTTATCTTTTAGATCTATACATGTAATAAGAATGTAAATCTAAGGTGACTGTACTTTTTCGATTTTCGTTAAAAAAAATTGTTGCACGTCTTTAGGAATAAGTAAAACAATATATTTAAATTTATTTTAGAAATGTCTGTCTGTTTGTATGAACACGTATCACTGCTAAGGTACAAAGTTCACAATAAAGCATATCCTCGAGAGTAACTTAGTCTTTGTTTGATTAAAATCAGTCTACTCTATTAAAAGTTATTGTAATTTGAATGTCGGCTCGGGTTAAGTACGATAGAAGAGTAGTAATCTATACTAATATTATAAAGCTGGAGGGTCTGTTTGAATTCGGCTCTTCAAGGGGAAATGTCTGTGTGGCTATCTGTCTGTTTGTATGAACACGCATCACTGCTAAAGTACTGAGTTCACAATAAGACCACATAGAGAATAAAACATATCTTCGAGAGTAACTTAGTCTTTGTTTCATTAAAATCAGTCGACTCTGTCAAAAGTTATTGTAATTTTAGTGACGACGCGGCGTAAGTACGAGAGAACAGTAGATAAGTAAATGAACTTAATAGATTTAGATGACTTTATTAATTCCTGTTTTTACATAAGGTTTTACGCGGAGTAGAGTAGAGAATAAATATCGCACCATGAAGAGTGTATCAATGCATGGGTTGTAAAGTAAACCAACCAAATTCAACTTATTTCTACACTAGCCGACCTTTTTTTTTTTTTTCTTTCGAACTGACTATGCTATTGATCACCGGATCACATACTTTTTAATTGCCTTAGAAAAAGTTTCTCTTTCTATGGTGTTCTACCTCCTATTCCCCGTCCTACTAACATTATGTTTCTCTTAACTCTTGTTATGGATAATCATTGAATTCTAGAATGCTTGTCGAAATTTATTAATACTAACAAAATTAAACTTTAGATTTTAGTGTGATGCTCTAGTGTAACTTGTCTCTAACAATATGTTGTATGTTCAGTTTACATGTGCTTTCTTTATGGTGTCTGTTTGTAGATAGCCCGGTCTGGATATAGAGATAGATGTCATAGCAGACAAACGAACAAATGAGTCACCTAATGTTAAGTGATCACCACCGGTCATAGACACTAACAACACTAGGGGGAGGGTCGAAAGTGCGTTGCCAGCCTGTGTTTGGGGGAAAGAGAAGGGGGAGAAGAGAGGAGACAGGAGAGGAGGAGAGGTGGGCCCCTGGCGCTCCCGCTGACCGAACGAAACGCAACAATGCTACTGTAACTTCACGTCGGTTTTCTATAAGAGGGTGGTAGTACCCCGGGCGAGGCGACCCATTCATGCTGAAATCAGTAATAGCTACAGTGTGGCTCTACTACCTACAAATTTAATTGTCTGGCGCAATCTCCATCGTTTATGGCTCCATTCACTTGACATTGGCGAAATTGTGTACAAACGCATGTTGCCATTTTAAAAACGAAGAAGAAGTATTATTGTGGTAATGCGGTTAGAACGGGAGGGGCGGCGAGTCAGCGGTTGCAGTACGAGCAGCGCGCGGCGGGCACGGAGCTCGCGGCGAGTGCGGCGCGCGCGCGCTACGACACGGC
>MU160171.1:0-32030 GCA_015888305.1 Antheraea pernyi
GAAAAACTGCATAGAATTTTTGGAGGTTACATTCACACCGGTGCGTAAACATGAAACGAAAGTATGTAAAGAAAGTACCTGTATCAAAAAATCTATATATAAAGTGTGTTTTTAATAAATTAATGAAATTGTTTTCCTTAAAGAAAGAAATGGTTTTTTGTTCTTATTGGAGCTTTTGACACTGGCGTCCCTCCACGCGGATGAAGTGAAACTTCGTAATGTGGAAATTAAAATAGAAAGGTGTAGAAATTGATTTTTAGTGAAATCATATTGTTTCTTTAAGACAAACTTTATTAACATTACTTATAATTCACAATTTATCGCTCTCTTTTAATTATCATTTTCGAGTGGAAAAATATCCAAATCTATAACATTTACAATGGAATTATGACAACTAAAGTGAGATACGAAATGTTTGATTATTTTTCTCGCTCTGTCTCTTTATCTAGCCATATATATGGTCTCTGTCCCCAGGAGCGTTCAACGTTTAACGCAACAGTGCTTTCATAAACGCAACCTTATTGGAAGTCCTATTAGAAGTTTGACTTCAAAAACTATAGATAACGACATAAGCGCTTCGACAGCGCCTTCTTAAAACTTGGTTAACTTCCAAACGTGATCTAGCCCCGTCAATCCACCCGTATCTAAGCAACATATAACTAATTTCCAAGTTTAATTTAATTTCACAACACTAATAAGGATTTTGAAATTTCCAAGTTTAATTTAATTTCACAACACTAATAAGGATTTTGAAATTTCCAAGTTTAATTTAATTTCACAACACTAAAAAGGATTTTGAAATTTCCAAGATTAATTTAATTTCACAACACTAAAAAGGATTTTGACATTTCAAAGTTTAATTTAATTTCACAACACTAAAAAGGATTTTGAAATTTCTAAGTTTAATTTAATTTCACAAGACTAAAATTAAATTTCATTTCGCGAGGGTAACAAAGATTTCGAAATGACTAGTGTAGTTATCAAAGCGTTTGGAGAAAAAATGACTAATTAGATATTGTTTTTCGAAGTCGGTGGTTTAAAATAGGTAGCTGGGGGTACTGACATGTGTAAGGAAGGATTCGATGATACGGCACTGGCTGGACATGTCGTTGACCATGGCGAGCATGTCATCGCTGGCGGCGCGCACGAGCGTGGGCCCGAACACGATGGCGAGATTCCTCGCCTCCATCTTGTTGGCGGCGGAGTGCGCGACCACTCGCCGCAGGTGCTGCACGAGGTATTTCAGCGTCTCGTAGTGCGCCTCTGGGAGCGCCTGCACCAGCCGCTTCAGCTCGCGCGCTCTCTCCGGCGACCGGTCCGCGGCTGTCATTTCAACATTCCCTTTTACATACACACGATAAGATCATAACTAATAAAAAAAAATAGTGCGTGGAGTCCCTCCACGCGGATGAAGTGAAACTTCGTAATGTGGAAATTAAAATAGAAAGGTGTAGAAATTGATTTTTAGTGAAATCATATTGTTTCTTTAAGACAAACTTTATTAACATTACTTATAATTCACAATTGATCGCTCTCTTTTAATTATCATTTTCGAGTGGAAAAATATCCAAATCTATAACATTTACAATGGAATTATGACAACTAAAGTGAGATACGAAATGTTTGATTATTTTTCTCGCTCTGTCTCTTTATCTAGCCATATATATGGTCTCTGTCCCCAGGAGCGTTCAACGTTTAACGCAACAGTGCTTTCATAAACGCAACCTTATTGGAAGTCCTATTAGAAGTTTGACTTCAAAAACTGTAGATACGTCATAATCGCTTTGACAGCGCCTTCTTACAACTTGGTTAACTTCCAAACGTGATCTAGCCCTGTCAATCCACCCGTATCTAAGCGACATATAACTATTCCTTTTTCACCACCGATATCGAGAATATGCCATCTTACTTCCACACTTTTCAGTATAGTATGGCGTTACAATATTACTTTACGTATGTGTGCGTTATGGTGCAAATTATTGTGTCAAAATATCATGTAGGTAACGTATCTACAGCTTTTTAGTTATAATATCATTGCATAAAGAGTTATAAACCGTTGTGATGTATGAATAAGTGGGCAATAACTGAAGTTCAATACGACGATGTCGAGAATATGTTCAATGATATAACACTATATATCTCTTTGCAATCGTAAAAACGTTTTTACTAGACTGACCACGTTTTCTCATACTCTAAAACATAAACATAACATCACATCAGCCTGTAAGACTCTCACTGCAGAGCCATAGGCCTCTTCCCGAAAGAAGAGATGGGTATAATAACCACATCAAGCCAGGACATTAAATTCCAAGAAATCCACAGTTCCAGTAGCCTACATACGATGATACTACAAGAACATTTGTCATATGTAGTTTTCTTTACGATGTTTCCCTCAGCCTCTGCCGATAGTGGTACCAATTCACAGCAATATATGTACGCAAATTCCCAAGAAATCAAAACAGAAAATCACCACAACTATGTCAATGATTCTTAAAAGAAGATGGTTCCGAAGTGGCATGGACAAAAAGAATATAAGTATTATAATAACCGATAAAGGCCGGGTAGAGGTCGGCGGTGAGCAGCGGGTCGGGTAGTCGCCGCAGGTACGCCTTCAGCAGGCTGGAGGCGACGTGCACATCCGCCCAGCGCGCGTCCCCCGCCGGTGGCGGCTCCCCGCGGTCCAACGCGCCCGCCAGCGCCGCCACGCCCGCCGCGTTACCCGGCACGCGGTACACACCCACGGTGCGGAGCCCGTACGCCTGTCACACATGTACGTCACACGTCACACATGTACATTACACGTCACATATGTACATCATACGTTACACATGTACATCGACTTTATAAGGATATATGAAAGGGCGTATGCCGACAATGTTACCTCGACGGCTTGTGCCGGCAGCGTGACGGCGCGCGGCACACAGGGATGGTTCGGGTCAGAGGGGCAGCGTTCGAGCGGCGCGCCGAGCCACCCCGAGACGGCTGGCGCGGCGGCGGGGCTGGCTCCGGTTGCGCCACCATGCATGCGACGCAGCTGCTTCGCCATACGGCCCTTCCAAGTCTTGTTTTTCGGTGATGACGGAAGCGTCGGCGTCGGAGGTCCTGCCATATTACATTTTTATTTTTGATAATGTTAAAATTTAAGATATGTTTATTATTATTTTAATTTTTTCATCCGAACTCGTGTTCAACAAAGTGATCGCACATTATGGTACAAGTGCTGACTGCTATCCAAAAACCAATAGCGACCAATCTACAAATCTAGAATTCATTGCTAATCGTCGCTGTCATGCTGGTCTATGAACTTTCGACAACTGTATGTAATATTGATTGGGTGATTCCGAAAGTTGACAAATAAAATAATGACCAAGTATGAAACATTTGAGTAATATATAAATTCTCTCACCAGTAGGAGACCTATTTCTGCCGATTTTCTTACTGCGCTGAGGTGGTAGCGGCGACGGGCATTCTGGGGCCGTCACAGCGGGTAACGACACTGACGCTGGTGTAGGCTGTGCAGGACTAGATTCCGCCGGAGGAGGTTCTGCAGAGTGTCGTCTTAATGCAGCGAGCCATCGCTGAGCATCCGCTGCACTGTCCGCCTGAGAAAACACAATATCACAATTATAACATGATTCATGAACTTGTAAACTCTGGTACTTTTCGTTTGAGCCACTTTTTATTATAAATTCTATCACTAAGTATTAAAGAAGCGTTATAGCTCTACATGAATGAAAAGGGTTGTTAAAAGAAGAAACAGAATAATAATACCTGGAGTAGTAACTCTGCACCGGCCGCTGTGGTGGCCCTGATCACGTGTTTACGCTTCGTGTAATCATCGGCGAGTGCCGCGAGCGAGTAGCGCACGTCGAGCGCGTCCAGCGCGTCTCGCGCCTCACGCGCTTGTTGCGAGTCCGCGCCCGTGCCGGCGCCGCTCACAGCACCAGGGCTCTGTAACAACCAACAAAATATTGCTTAAACTAGGAAAGGACTTCATATCATAACCACAACAAATTATTAACGTAACTGATTTAAGTGACGTTTATTATACTTAGTATAATACGTATCTCTTATAAAGTTTAAAAACTTACTATAGAGAATATAGTATCGTCGTTCATAATAATTTTGCGATACGGACAATTTTATACTTAATACAGATTTCATTAAGTCGACAACCAAAGCATTAAATTCTATCGATATGCTTAAGTCAATTCATTAAGGATAAATACAATACAAAAGCAGTTGATTTCTGTACAGCTTACAGAAATTTCTACATTTTATAAATACTGTCAAATTGTGTTTATCCGAAAGCTGCTACACTACCACTTTGAATCTTAGACCGGAACTTAATACTCCGTTAGAATCCTTGACGATTAACGTTAGTAACTGCAACAAATCGTACAAAACTTTGAACCGTCGCCAAATGGATCGTATGACGTCGTTTGAATCGAGATAAAGAGCCATCGGCAGAAATACATTTTTGACATTCATAATTCATAACCGAGACTGAAACATGAAACGATACGTATAGGCGATGCGTTGAGGTCGCAACAGACAGTGTCCCAGTTAGAACAGGCGCGGCGAAGGATTTCTGAACGAAATTAGTTTGCATCCGAGGTTGTAAACGACATTGGACTCGACTAGATGACCCGATAAGACCGTGAATAGTAACACGAGCCGACGGAAACAACAATGATCGTAACACGTTACGCGACCGATTTAAACACAGGAGGTTAATGTAATCAACTTGCGCGTTCGACACAACCGCGTTGTAACGATTTATTCTGCTTTATTTTTTTATCTTCTTCTATAGTTACACTTTTCGGGATGTTTATGTATAAAAATAGGGTTACATAGGCGTCGGTAAGTCGAGTGATTCATCACACCGACTCGGGCTTAATTTTCACTATCTTTTGGTTCAATCCTGTTCAACGGCAATCGAGGAATCTGAAGTCAACTCACACTCAAATGGTTAATTTTTTTTTCTATCACTACACTACCACTACATCTGACAGCGTTTATATTTGCAGCTCAGTAGAATAAGGATTTTCAATTGCGAATGTAATAAAGAAAGACGAGAAGATAAAACCAAGTTATTCAGTTATTCACACGAATTTATCATTAAATAATTTATTCGGCTATTATAAATAAGTATGTAGCTCGATATACCTTATCATATTATTAATAAAAACGATTGGTTTGAGAAAATTAGGGTCGTAGATAATAGTAATCGTAGAGTTGGTTCATCAGTAAATAAAAAAATACATTCCTAAGTTTCTATTTAAATATGAAGCGAGACTACATTCTAATACGTACCGATAAAACATTCTCATTTTTAACTTTCGGAATTAGTATAATTATTAGCGTCAATCATAAACGTTCATTTCAGAAATGAACTAATGACAAATCGTGTGAAACCAAACGATAGCTCTCGCGGAACTAAACATCGCCTCGTCTGGCTTTCACCCCCTAATTATAGGTATTCTGTAGAGAATAGACATGAATCAGACGATCTCGAAGCGTGGCTCGTGTTTTCAAACCATTATCACTCGTGAAGGCGTTATTAATCATTTAACAACGTGAGGTCGCAAATGAAATCTGGATTTTGGTATGAACGTTCTCAAAATTCCTCTCTTCGACTTTTAAAGTTTTCGATCTGTAACATCTTTCCTCTCGGTTGCTGGATATGTTTTAGGAGTGATTTTGGAATAGGGACGGAAATGTGTTACAGGAGACTGGGGAAGCGCGCGTTATTTGATTTAAAGAAAGAGCGCGTGCGATTTACACAGTGTTGTGTATAAAATCCGAGGTTATATTATTAATGTGTAAACTATATTAATAATTATATTTCCTACTAAGCATCTGACAAAGTTCATCATTCTTAAAAAATACGACTAAGTAATATGGAATTATTCGAATAAATATTTTAGTGCGGATTTTTTCATACTTTTAGGTTAATCCCTGTCGCTGTCAATATAATATAATTAGATATATTTTCATTTTGACCAATAATACGACTAATAAATTGATCCCACATATATTTCAACTCAATTACATAGGAGGATAAAATCATATGTCACTACTGTAAGGCTCCGGTGAAGCTGTTAAGACTGCTAGGATAAGATCGTAGTCAGTTCGAAAACAGAAAAAAAAACATAGTAAGGCTCATTTACTTTTTTTTCTAAAATGTCTATAATCCACCGGTAAACGACATTTTGACTATATTATATTTAAACCTTAAATAATATTAGTTGTTAAACCGCAATATGTTAAATCGAACTAAAAAAATCAGCTTTCATGAAATAAATTAGAATTATGCTCGGGGCGCACCTGTGTCTATCGTGACGAAGCTACACATAATTTTATATGATAAATGTACATAGAATCAGACTTTATTAGCTATCATAATGAAAGTTCGGGCCGCATACCAGTTATTGCTTCGGTGGCGGTACATCAAAGAACTTTAGCGCACTAAATACTATGCTGCGTGACCTAGTGTACGTTTCAAATTGTATTTTTGGATTGATTAAAATGGTCTTATTCGTGTAATAAAGCCGTTGTTCGTAGACAAAAATTTAGATTATTGGATTTTTCTTTCTTTTTTTTAATATTTTATAGGCGTTTGACTACAACTTCACGTGATATTAAATCGTGATGCTCTCGAGTGGAGCTGCCGGAACACACCAATGGGTGCTTTGTGACAAATTTTCAACTAAAGGGTAATCAAACTAAATAGTCTGGCTTAAAAAATCCCTATTACCGTGCTATAGTTTCATCGCGATGTTATCTTTCGCCGAAAGTTCCCGTTCACTTGCAAGGATTCGAACCTACGTTGCAGGTCACGGAGTCCGTGATCAGACACAAAATACTGACCCATTATCGTTTTCAATTGTAGGCACAAAGTATTGTACGATAATTACGTTTACAATTAGAAATCCGCTAGTGTGAGCCTTACTTAGCGCGGTAAACTTTAGTTTCCTAAACGCATTGTTTCGTAGGTTTTTATCTAATAATATTACAAAATGTTACTTTGGTATACTAAATAGTAAATAACAATATATTAAACACAATATTACAGCATTCGTTGCTGGTCATAATATTAAAAACAATAATAAAACACAAGGAAATGGATGTTTATATACACATAGATAAGAGACAAAAAAACACTGTGATCTCGAAACGAAAAGATTTTTGCCTCAGTTCGCATGTCCCCTTTAATAATATTCAAAAGAATTTACCACTCATGTCGTGTCTAATGAGTAATTGAGGAAATCTGCACAAACACTTCAAAGACACGAAAGCCATTTATTTATTCTTTAACACGGAAACTCGATATTTTTGGTCAATTTTATTGAAACCTTGAAGCTAAAGGTATCAGTTTCAATGAAAATTATATGTTATTGGTATATTTTTGTTTTGCGAAAATATCTTTAAATGGAGGTCGACGCCATTTTTACTTTAAAATCATTAAATATACCGTAACAATGCACACATTCATTATTAAATATACATATACAAAAATGATAAACTTAAGTATGTTTATTATAGGTAGGTCATAGGCATGTTTTGAGATGCTCCATAATAATTTTTTCTACAAAATCTAAAAAAATATATGTTTTTCAAATTAAATATAATCCATTTTTCATTACCCAATAAATGCAATTTCTATGCTAAAAGTACACAAACCATCGTAAACATCACATTAGTTTAAGAAAACCTTTCTGTTTTTGGAAACCTTAGTGAGCAAATAAAACGCTTATCGACATGTGTATTTCACACCACACACAAAAAATATATATAAACCGCGATACGAATATAAAATCGAATTGAAAGATTGAGAGCAAGAATAAGCAAAGAATTTACATATTGTATAGCTGTCGTTGTACGAAGTGGAACCAAAACTCAGAAGATGTCTTTTGAATTTGTAATCGAAGGAGCAAAGCTAAAATATTAAACGAAAAGAAGTCGTAAGTGGGACACGACGGCACCGCCGTTGCAAATAAATTGAAGTTTTGAATAGGTTTTATTCAGTACGTATTCACTTTTTAGCTTAAGGCTAAGTAAGAAAGTAGACTAATGGAAGCGTATTTTTACTTTACATTAAAATGCGTGGAATTAAAAATCTACGGGTATTATTTAAAAACGACCATCGGATGGCATTTTTATTAGAGCTAATTTTAACGTGGATATTTGCATTATGAACATGTTTATCTATTCTATATAATTTCCTTCAACGATAGCTGCGGTTCTTTGGAAAGGATTCGAACCTAAATTATTCCTGATAGCTTTAGAGATATTAATCACCTACAAACATATTCACAAAACTTATCAATATAGAATAACAGTTTAATAGTATTGATTAAAAAAATGTTAAAATTAAAAATGATTATGTACGTGTATAGATAGGATCTAAGTTCGTGCATAACGCAATTGTAAACCTAGTCGCAGTTGGATACTGAAAATCGAAAGTGCTATAAGCGGTCTCTTCTTCCGTAGCTCACGGAAAGCATTAATGCCTTTAATGCCTTTAAAGCATTAAAGGAAAACAATATTATGCATAACAATATAATATAAGCACAGCATATATAATAATAATCAAGTTTCTTTATACGCTGTGTTTGGGGTTATATATGAAAAAGATTGCGTGAAGAGTGTTAAGGGTGATTTAAAAAAAAACCTCTCTAGTAATTTATTTTAATTTAAGGATAACACTCCGATATATTTAATAATTAGAGGAACTGAGGATTCTTTTAACTAGATATCACCTTGTAACAATTATTATTATAGTAATTTAAAACTACCGTTAAATCTGTGGGAGAGTAGTTTTATCCGAATAAAGTTACTCCTGTTTCTAGCGATCATTCTTCAGTTTCTGTATAATGCCAGTTCCTTCTACGTAACGATTCGTGATATCTTGGGGACTGAGCGCACAGGTACAAAATTCTAGAGGTAGTTCTTGGTTGACCTATATAACCACTATTATAAAAAGCCATTTTTATTTTATAAGAAATATCTGCGATAATGAAATACAATTTTGATTTTTGGTATAAGACGGGCTGTTATACATATATCAGCGAAGGAGTCGATAAAATTGACTGGGACATAAAATATTATTAGAGAATGATGAACTCACACGAGTAAAACATAACTGAATTTATGTAGACAGTTAAAAATTATTTTTATATTATGAAAAAATGCAAAGACTTTTTTTTATCTCTACAGTTCAAATATACAGGATGCTTACAATTAATATAAACAAATATATTGATACTTTATGAAGAAGTCAAAATCCGAACGCTGTTTAGTGGGCCGTCTGTTCACACGTCTAGCCGTTAGCCATTACTGTCCATCATCCTCGCCAACTCGGAATCACGTACAAACTAACGAAGTATTTATTTCCAAGTAAAATAATATAAACTAAGATAGTCCGGAAGCGTAAATCAGGTAAAGACAAAAGCTCACCGGTACTGGATATTCTCTCCTCTAGCCTTTAAACTCAACGATACAGTTAAAAAAAAATAAAGATTGAGAGCAAGAATAAGCAAAGAATTTACATATTGTATAGCTGTCGTTGTACGAAGTGGAACCAAAACTCAGAAGATGTCTTTTGAATTTGTAATCGAAGGAGCAAAGCTAAAATATTAAACGAAAAGAAGTCGTAAGTGGGACACGACGGCACCGCCGTTGCAAATAAATTGAAGTTTTGAATAGGTTTTATTCAGTACGTATTCACTTTTTAGCTTAAGGCTAAGTAAGAAAGTAGACTAATGGAAGCGTATTTTTACTTTACATTAAAATGCGTGGAATTAAAAATCTACGGGTATTATTTAAAAACGACCATCGGATGGCATTTTTATTAGAGCTAATTTTAACGTGGATATTTGCATTATGAACATGTTTATCTATTCTATATAATTTCCTTCAACGATAGCTGCGGTTCTTTGGAAAGGATTCGAACCTAAATTATTCCTGATAGCTTTAGAGATATTAATCACCTACAAACATATTCACAAAACTTATCAATATAGAATAACAGTTTAATAGTATTGATTAAAAAAATGTTAAAATTAAAAATGATTATGTACGTGTATAGATAGGATCTAAGTTCGTGCATAACGCAATTGTAAACCTAGTCGCAGTTGGATACTGAAAATCGAAAGTGCTATAAGCGGTCTCTTCTTCCGTAGCTCACGGAAAGCATTAATGCCTTTAATGCCTTTAAAGCATTAAAGGAAAACAATATTATGCATAACAATATAATATAAGCACAGCATATATAATAATAATCAAGTTTCTTTATACGCTGTGTTTGGGGTTATATATGAAAAAGTATTTATTATATATTTATAATAAGCACAGCATATATAATAATAATCAAGTTTCTTTATACGCTGTGTTTGGGGTTATATATGAAAAAGATTGCGTGAAGAGTGTTAAGGGTGATTTAAAAAAAAACCTCTCTAGTAATTTATTTTAATTTAAGGATAACACTCCGATATATTTAATAATTAGAGGAACTGAGGATTCTTTTAACTAGATATCACCTTGTAACAATTATTATTATAGTCATTTAAAACTACCGTTAAATCTGTGGCAGAGTAGTTTTATCCGAATAAAGTTACTCCTGTTTCTAGCAATCATTCTTCAGTTTGTGTATAATGCCAGTTCCTTCTACGTAACGATTCGTGATATCTTGGGGACTGAGCGCACAGGTACAAAATTCTAGAGGTAGTTCTTGGTTGACCTATATAACCACTATTATAAAAAGCCATTTTTATTTTATAAGAAAGTATGTTTTCCTCAAGTTTTACAAAAGACATCGACTTTTAATAAACGCTCTCTGGTATACAAGGTACTCCTTTGTAATATAAAATTTTATGCAGTCTCAAAATACTTAACAATTATTCATAAGCGAGTGCCAAGAAGCTGCACACAATTATACTGTCTCCGAACGAGCTAGCAGCTGAGATAATTTGAGACATGGTGTGACACGATTTATAAATTAAATACTTCGCAGAATTTAATTTGGCTTTGAATATATTGTGAAATTCCAAGATTATTAACTTTTCGGACTTATGGTTCACAAAGAGTTGACGAACATTATCATCTTTAGATAATATACACTACTGTTATAAATTTTGCCGAATTAGAAACTAGAATGCAATCGCTTTTAAAGGGAAAGGCTACTATTAAATTTTGTTAAGACTAGTTTCTGCCTGCGACTTCGTCCGCCTGGAATAGTTTACTTTGGGTTAACACGTAGCGGAAGCTTTGAAAAGGACAAAAAAACGATTTGTAACATTCTCCACTGGTGCCTCGCCCCTATTGGTCTTAGCGTGATGATATATAACGTATAGCCTCCCTCGTTATATGTGCTATCTAAGACTGAAAGAATATTTCAAATCCGACCAGTAGTTCCTGAGATTAGCGCGTTCAATCAAACAAACAAAGCCTCCAGCTTTATAATATTTTTTAAGCTTTCAATGCTGTAAAATAAGGAAATATTACACATGTTCAATGCGGTAAAGTGACTGAAAGATTTGCTTGTAATTTGATTTTACTATGCATAGTTTTAATTTTATCGGAAATAGGAAATACGGATTGAATTGATTTAACAACAGAATTGTAATGTCGTGACCAGACCACATAGACATTAATATCGTTCTGCGAGAAAAAAGTCAATTTATGCGCTCTTAAAATCTTTGTAGATATGTATCGAAGATTTATTACTGGCGACCCACAAACACTGTTTCCGTGTATGTAATATAAAACACGAGATACGCGTTCGTTAATGTTCCGTAAAACTGTTTTATAGCGCCGCCGTCTCTCACTTGCCGCTTGTAACATTGCTTGCGAGTTTTTTTTTTGTTTATAGTACGAAACAGAGAATTATTATGACAGATCTATTTAGATTAAGAACTAGTCAAGCTTCGGTCATTGATAACGATTGGAGGTCTTCATTCCGTTTACTCACTTCTTTCGACCATTTAAAACTTTCTCAGTTGTTGTTCGATCAAAGCTTCATGGAAAGATAATCGGTGCTATTCTGCGTTAGTAAGTGCGTAACGAAATCATAATATAGGAAGTCAAAGGTATGTCTATTGAGAAAATAGCAACCGTTGGGTAAATTACTTTTCGAGTAGAAATCTCAAAAAGTATCTAGCTAGTGTCACCTGACTATATGGAATGATAATCTACAAAAGTGATTTGTTATGCCAACAAAGCTAAGGATCACCACTTTGATTTAGAGTGTGAGAGAGTTATGTACTACAGTTGACCAATAAGGCTAGGTAAGCTAGGTAATAAAACTTTTTAATCGTCATCAAGTGATGCCTGACGAATTATAGCATTTATAGAGTAACTACATTAATATATTGCTACAACATATAAGTAGTAAGTAGAGTATATTATATAGTATAGTAGAGTATATTTGTCGGAATGATATGGCGTAACTATCATGTCAATTTCAAGTTACATAGATACGAGTAAATCAAAGTTTTTTCAAAAATGGAAATAGACTCTAGGCACCATGAGATAACGTAGAAATTACTCCTTCCAACTTTATAGATTATATACGCGATAAAGTGAGGATTGTAGGTAGCATCCTAATTACCGTACCCTATTCTATAAAGTTGGAAGGAGTAATTTCTACGTTATCTCATGGTGCCTAGAGTCTATTTCAGAATTGATGTGATTCGGGTGAGAGTGAACTCTATCTAATAATGCATGACGTTTATTAATCATTCTGTCGTTAAACAGACATTTTTTTATTCAATTTCAGACTTTAAGCTTTTACTAAAGTGAAAAAGGTGGTTGATTTGTGAAATTGGAAATAGGAGATTAATTGAGATATATATGACGATTTCCGAGCCATACATTTAGATTTGGATATTTAATGTCAAGACGTATAACTGGCAATCATACTTATCACACAAAAGTTAGTTTTGTTTGGACTGATATTAAACACACTTTTTGCCATCCAATACAGGGTACCAATCACTTATGCTTTCAGTATAGAATATTAATCAAATTGGTCTGTTATATGCTAAAATCGGGCAAACCCGTTCCAATGTGACGTAGCTGGTTAGGATAGCGGTTTATAGTATTATCGAGTGTGAAGCGTTTATACGATTCTTCTTTACTTGTCACTTTCCGTTCAGTCAGTAACCGAGAAGTTAGCAGGCGCTATGACTAATGACGGATCCTCATCTCTTGACGATCATAGTTATTCTTAATTTATACTATGTTTGGCTGTCATCAGGCACAGAATTGCCATTTTGCCGTTCAACTATTAAAAAAATCTACGATAATTACTAGAATATCGTGAGAAATAACTCGGCTCTAGCTTTCGAAACTTAATCTATTGCCTGTCTGTAAGTAGACAAAATAAAACAGCGAGTCGAACGCGTCACCGTTCGCACGCCTCTCAGTTACAATTATCGACATGGTATTGGCTATGGTCAATTGACCTACAACGTAGTCGTTGCGACACACCAGAGTTCTACATATATCGAGTAAATTATATCTAAGTTTCTATTATATTTATCACTTTCTCGAACTATTTCACTGTAAACATATAGTAAATACCATCGAAATAAAAAAAAAATTGTTATCACTGTTCGCATCGTCTCATTATATTATTTATGTAAGCCTAATGGTCTTCGTTAAACCGTTGCTAAGAAAACCGGTTCTGCTTTATCAATTCACGAAAATGCTTATTAGTTTAAATATCACCCATGGTTGAATCGACTGGCAAGGAATGACTTATATTAATTATATTTTACAAATAACTGTTATGTGATGATAATCAGCCAATAGTATGTCAAAGCCAAATAAAACCTATAAAATATCTGCGATAATGAAATACAATTTTGATTTTTGGTATAAGACAGGCTGTTATACATATATCAGCGAAAGAGTCGATAAAATTGACTGGGAATATTATTAGAGAATGATGAACTCACACGAGTAAAACATAACTGAATTTATGTAGACAGTTAAAAATTATTTTTATATTATGAAAAAATGCAAAGACTTTTTTTTATCTCTACAGTTCAAATATACAGGATGCTTACAATTAATATAAACAAATATATTGATACTTTATGAAGAAGTCAAAATCCGAACGCTGTTTAGTGGGCCGTCTGTTCACACGTCTAGCCGTTAGCCATTACTGTCCATCATCCTCGCCAACTCGGAATCACGTACAAACTAACGAAGTATTTATTTCAAAGTAAAATAATATAAACTAAGATAGTCCGGAAGCGTAAATCAGCTAGAGACAAAAACTCACCGGTACTGGATATTCTCTCCTCTAGCCTTTAAAATCAACGATACAGTTTAAAAAAAAATTGTAGTTCTGTCTGCACATTTAATTTTTGTTTCAAAATTCTGTGATATATATCTATTGGAAAGAGTTAGTGTTAACAGATACTAATATATGACGAATATATTGTTTGGCGATAGTAAAGTACAACTAACCCTTTGTAACTTATAGTGGAGTATAAGACATTAGCTATATTACTATTTTTATGTCTCAAGTGAAGAAATTATACCATCTTCACAAAATATTTACTAGTTTATTTAAAGTTAAGACATGGAGCAAAACAGCGAGTAATTTCTATTTCAATGTAGGCAATACAAACATAAACAAAAGTATTTAAGCATTATAAACACTTTTCTAGAATATCTGATAGAAAAAAAAAGGGTAAACAAATAATAATTCAAAATATTATTGTATTACAATAAAGCTTTACTAAAGTATAAGACGGATGCAAATAAAAGTGTAGAATTCGAAACCGGCTTACCAATATATCAGTGTACCAAAGAGTCATTGTTGGCTGATTTCCACGAGCGTCACTGAAGGATTACTATACAATCATCGTCACGTGGTCACACCGGCGCGGCCGCACAACAATCCTATAGTATACAGTACACATCACACCTTTACGCGCGGATATTAAGTGAGGGCATTCGCCCTGACCTATTCGAGGAACTTCAAAATAACCTTAGAGTTGAAAGACACTCGAGTTCGATAAATCACTCATATAGAAATATAAATGTTCGATCAAAACAGTTCAGTATTTAAATGCCGGCCGGAAGTTTGAGGCGC
The DNA here is from genome assembly GCA_015888305.1 of Antheraea pernyi. Taxonomy (NCBI): domain Eukaryota; kingdom Metazoa; phylum Arthropoda; class Insecta; order Lepidoptera; family Saturniidae; genus Antheraea; species Antheraea pernyi. The sequence continues at coordinate 15,113 of MU160171.1, forward strand.
GGATGCGGCCGGCGCTCACGCAAGTCTGAAGGACAATGTGGCGGCGTCAAGCGTAACTCTACGTCCGCACAGAGAAAGTGCTCCGGCGCGGCGCAGACTCCGAGGCGTCTGCCAAATCGCGGTTTTCACGGTTCGAAAATTTATGGTTTTTTCCGGACGGATCGTCGCCCACAATACCGCTGACTTTCATTCATTTTGTGTACGCTTCAGTGGAAACAGTCATGATTTTCAACGCTTGATTAAACTTTAATGTTGTTTTTTTTTTTCGATTCTAAAATTGTATAAGAAATCTTTCAGTTTAATCCGTTATAAAGCAAAGTTTTTTGAAAAATGTAATGTAAACGATCGCTTCGAACATGGCTGCATTAACGCTTCTCCTGTATTCTATTGAGTATCGTGATGGACGTGTTTGTAGAGACCAGCATACGTAAAGAAACACATAATTTAATGCACAGCGGTGAAGTGTGAACGACCGTGTCACTTGTAATTTCATTTGATCCACGAACGCACGAGTTATAAGTGTAATTTACTGTACTTTTCCTTTTCGCTTGCAACATAGGGTTGTCAATAATACATAATTTACAAATACAGTATCTCTTAGCAGAGAAATTCTTAATCCACACTGACTTAAATAATTATGTTTTAAAAGATCCACAGAAAAATTTGAAATATAATATACTTCTACATAGAACATATTTCACTTGTTAACGTTATAATTTACTAAAATCTTTTGATAGTTGACAGCCCTTTCGGTTCCGTTCTTGTTGTTGACCTTACAAGTTTTCGCACCTTGAGTCAATTATAGTGAAATATTATCTTTACAGAATGAAACTAGTTTTACCGGAGTATTCTAAATATATTCTTATTTATGATAATAAATAATATTTTCTATGAATTTTTTAAATATACTGAACATGTTTTTTTATAGTGAACTAAATATATAAATTATATGAGTGTTAATAAATTTACAAACGAGTCTCGCCATATATAATTTTATATAGGTTGGTTTTATAATTTTGTGTTATTAGGGGTCGTTTACATAGAAAACGGTATTTCAATGTAATTAAGTTCAACGAATGTTTTTGACACTAATTACACACGAACTAGGATATGTGTTAGTAAATTGCAAAATTTTGTATTGTATTTAATCTGTTAATAATTATTAAGGCTATTCCTTGTAAGTAACAGCTCAACCATTGAACTAACATTTTTGCATTAATGCCAGAGACGGACAGTTTTCTATGTCCTATTCGAGGCGTTGAAGATTTATAGTCCGAGTAACATTTTGTTTACCAATAATATGTTACAGTAACGTCGGTTCCTGTACATATTTCATCATACAGTTCGAAGAAGTGTACAATAAAAGTATAGGTTATGTATTAGCTTATAATGATTCAGCATTGCATAAGCCCGATTCTAGACATTTGGCACTCGACTTTTAAGAGGGCTATTTCGTACAAGAGATTGTTGTCGATATTAAGCAATTAAATTTGGCATTACATAAAACTTGAAAATGGCCATTCGGTTATTGTTTGTGCTTGTCTGTGTCACAACTTATGACGAAGCCTTTTTTTGATTAGTTCTTATTGTTAGCGTATATTTTTATATTAATAGTGCGTACGTACAATGAAACATGTTTTATTCGTTAATTAATATCGGATAGTTTTTTGAATCTCTTATGCCCGGTTTCTGAGGTACTTTAACTGTAGTTTATCTGTTCAATAGCGTTATGGGTTCGCTAACTTGTCAAATTGCGTTTCTAAACGCACAACCCATACGATAAATGTCAGTAAAACTCAACAGGCCATTTGACAGTTTATCTTATGGGTAACTTTGTTGATTCAATATCTATTGGTAGTTTAACTGGGTATCTCAGAAACCGGGCATTAGGAGTGTAAAATTTGAAATAATTTTTATAAATAACAACTTTGATGCATTTGAATCATTCAAGCAGTGCTTGCTTAAAAATTTAATTTGACGGTGCACTTGTACAAATTAATTTTTGATTCTGTTTGTATAATTCCTAATTACAATTAGTTTGTTTATCATCTACTAACGTCATGCATGCCTTCTATCGTAATTATTACACTGTAATTTTACGTTGTAATTGACTACATGTAATTTTATCTGTGTGTTGTTGGTTTGCTACAAACAAAATTTGCTACAAAATAAGATAAAACTATTAAAATGTTGATATACAGTATTTAAAAAAAATCATAAAATGTGCGTGAAAATCACAATTTAATAGAATATGCATGAATTCGTGTGCCAAAACACGAGAATCTACGGAATACGTGTAGATCGAGACTATACAAGCTTTCTATAGAAATGGCGTCCTGCGAGCGTATGTATGTAGGCTACAGGCATAATGGACAGTTTTCACGCGTAATTTATGATCGTGAAAGTGTATATAATATGATCGAAATCGGATCAGTTCAATCAATGAGCTCATCTCGACCGCGCCGGCTCTGCGTTACGTGCGTGTTACGTCAGACTCGAACGTCATACGGACATTTGGGTCAGTCTGTTAGTACATACGTTTTTTTTACAACCTATTTTATTCTATTATAATGCTTAATGTTATTATAAGAAAGTAGGCCGGGTAATTTATAAACGCGAAGAAAAAAAAATTGTATTGACGGACATGTATGTATACACCTATAAATTTCCGTTTTGAGAACCCTGAAATATTTTTATATTGTTATTGTTATGAGAATAGTGCAAGCTTATTATTTTTTGATGAAAAAACTGTACCACTGCTCAAGAAAAAACACGAGGAGACTAAAAATAAACTTTCGCTTCTTAAAGCGGTCATCCTAATTATGATAACGAGGCGTGCAAACGATGCAACTGGAGCCTAGAAAAAACGCTGCAGGTTTTGTGATACATTTGTTTTCTCAAGAGACCTCATTGTGATACAATCTCAATATGTTCGAAGCAGGGACTACGGATTTTATAGCTTAAGTTTGTACGTAATGTACGCATTAAATTATTTATAGAGTAGTTCTTACAGGTGTTTGAATCGTTGACTGTGCATCTTGGGTTTTATATATCCGTATCTCTTAGCAGTGACATTCTTAATCCACACTGACTTAAAGAATTATGTTTTAAAAGATCCACAGAAAAAATTGAAATATAATATACTTTTACATAGAACATATTTCACTTGTTAACGTTATTTTAGTAAATTATAACGTTAACAAGTGAAATATGTTCTATGTAAAAGTATATTATATTTCAATTTTTTCTGTGGATCTTTTAAAACATAATTCTTTAAGTCAGTGTGGATTAAGAATGTCACTGCTAAGAGATACGGTATTTGTAAATTATGTATTATTGACAACCCTATGTTGCAAGCGAAAAGGAAAAGTATAGTAAATTACACTTATAACTCGTGCGTTCGTGGATCAAATGAAATTACAAGTGACACGGTCGTTCACACTTCACCGCTGTGCATTAAATTATGAGTTGCTTTACGTGTGCTGGTCTCTACAAACACGTCCATCACGATACTCAATAGAATACAGGAGAAGCATTAATGCAGCCATATTCGAAGCAATCGTTTACATTATATTTTTCAAAAAACTTTGCTTTAAAACGGATTAAACTGAAAGATTTCTTATACAATTTTAGAATCGAAAAAAAAAAACAACATTAAAGTTTAATCAAGCGTTGAAAATCATGACTGTTTCCACTGAAGCGTACACAAAATGAATGAAAGTCAGCGGTATTGTGGGCGACGATCCGTCCGGAAAAAACCATAAATTTTCGAACCGTGAAAACCGCGATTTGGCAGACGCCTCGGAGTCTGCGCCGCGCCGGAGCACTTTCTCTGTGCGGACGTAGAGTTACGCTTGACGCCGCCACATTGTCCTTCAGACTTGCGTGAGCGCCGGCCGCATCCGCGCCTCAAACTTCCGGCCGGCATTTAAATACTCATTAGCTATATTACTATTTTTATGTCTCAAGTGAAGAAATTATACCATCTTCACAAAATATTTACTAGTTTATTTAAAGTTAAGACATGGAGCAAAACAGCGAGTAATTTCTATTTCAATGTAGGCAATACAAACATAAACAAAAGTATTTAAGCATTATAAACACTTTTCTAGAATATCTGATAGAAAAAAAAAGGGTAAACAAATAATAATTCAAAATATTATTGTATTACAATAAAGCTTTACTAAAGTATAAGACGGATGCAAATAAAAGTGTAGAATTCGAAACCGGCTTACCAATATATCAGTGTACCAAAGAGTCATTGTTGGCTGATTTCCACGAGCGTCACTGAAGGATTACTATACAATCATCGTCACGTGGTCACACCGGCGCGGCCGCACAACAATCCTATAGTATACAGTACACATCACACCTTTACGCGCGGATATTAAGTGAGGGCATTCGCCCTGACCTATTCGAGGAACTTCAAAATAACCTTAGAGTTGAAAGACACTCGAGTTCGATAAATCACTCATATAGAAATATAAATGTTCGATCAAAACAGTTCAGTATTTAAATGCCGGCCGGAAGTTTGAGGCGCGGATGCGGCCGGCGCTCACGCAAGTCTGAAGGACAATGTGGCGGCGTCAAGCGTAACTCTACGTCCGCACAGAGAAAGTGCTCCGGCGCGGCGCAGACTCCGAGGCGTCTGCCAAATCGCGGTTTTCACGGTTCGAAAATTTATGGTTTTTTCCGGACGGATCGTCGCCCACAATACCGCTGACTTTCATTCATTTTGTGTACGCTTCAGTGGAAACAGTCATGATTTTCAACGCTTGATTAAACTTTAATGTTGTTTTTTTTTTTCGATTCTAAAATTGTATAAGAAATCTTTCAGTTTAATCCGTTTTAAAGCAAAGTTTTTTGAAAAATATAATGTAAACGATTGCTTCGAATATGGCTGCATTAATGCTTCTCCTGTATTCTATTGAGTATCGTGATGGACGTGTTTGTAGAGACCAGCACACGTAAAGCAACTCATAATTTAATGCACAGCGGTGAAGTGTGAACGACCGTGTCACTTGTAATTTCATTTGATCCACGAACGCACGAGTTATAAGTGTAATTTACTATACTTTTCCTTTTCGCTTGCAACATAGGGTTGTCATGTGCATCTTGGGTTTTATATATCAATGGATCACCGTGATATTTCATAATATCAAAAGGGCATCAATATGACGAATGACGATAATTTAATTTAGATTTTTAATAAAGAATACTTCTACTGGGTTAATTATAAACTACAGCTCACTTTATAATTTACTAAAATCTTTTGATAGTTGACAGCCCTTTCGGTTCCGTTCTTGTTGTTGACCTTACAAGTTTTCGCACCTTGAGTCAATTATAGTGAAATATTATCTTTACAGAATGAAACTAGTTTTACCGGAGTATTCTAAATATATTCTTATTTATGATAATAAATAATATTTTCTATGAATTTTTTAAATATACTGAACATGTTTTTTTATAGTGAACTAAATATATAAATTATATGAGTGTTAATAAATTTACAAACGAGTCTCGCCATATATAATTTTATATAGGTTGGTTTTATAATTTTGTGTTATTAGGGGTCGTTTACATAGAAAACGGTATTTCAATGTAATTAAGTTCAACGAATGTTTTTGACACTAATTACACACGAACTAGGATATGTGTTAGTAAATTGCAAAATTTTGTATTGTATTTAATCTGTTAATAATTATTAAGGCTATTCCTTGTAAGTAACAGCTCAACCATTGAACTAACATTTTTGCATTAATGCCAGAGACGGACAGTTTTCTATGTCCTATTCGAGGCGTTGAAGATTTATAGTCCGAGTAACATTTTGTTTACCAATAATATGTTACAGTAACGTCGGTTCCTGTACATATTTCATCATACAATTCGAAGAAGTGTACAATAAAAGTATAGGTTATGTATTAGCTTATAATGATTCAGCATTGCATAAGTCCGATTCTAGACATTTGGCACTCGACTTTTAAGAGGGCTATTTCGTACAAGAGATTGTTGTCGATATTAAGCAATTAAATTTGGCATTACATAAAACTTGAAAATGGCCATTCGGTTATTGTTTGTGCTTGTCTGTGTCACAACTTATGACGAAGCCTTATTTTTGCTTAGTTCTTATTGTTAGCGTATATTTTTATATTAATAGTGCGTACGTACAATGAAACATGTTTTATTCGTTAATTAATATCGGATAGTTTTTTGAATCTCTTATGCCCGGTTTCTGAGGTACTTTAACTGTAGTTTATCTGTTCAATAGCGTTATGGGTTCGCTAACTTGTCAAATTGCGTTTCTAAACGCACAACCCATACGATAAATGTCAGTAAAACTCAACAGGCCATTTGACAGTTTATCTTATGGGTAACTTTGTTGATTCAATATCTATTGGTAGTTTAACTGGGTATCTCAGAAACCGGGCATTAGGAGTGTAAAATTTGAAATAATTTTTATAAATAACAACTTTGATGCATTTGAATCATTCAAGCAGTGCTTGCTTAAAAATTTAATTTGACGGTGCACTTGTACAAATTAATTTTTGATTCTGTTTGTATAATTCCTAATTAGAATTAGTTTGTTTATCATCTACTAACATCATGCATACCTGTTATCGTAATTATTACACTGTAATTTTACGTTGTAATTGACTACATGTAATTTTATCTGTGTGTTGTTGGTTTGCTACAAACAAAATTTGCTACAAAATAAGATAAAACTATTAAAATGTTGATATACAGTATTTAAAAAAAATCATAAAATGTGCGTGAAAATCACAATTTAATAGAATATGCATGAATTCGTGTGCCAAAACACGAGAATCTACGGAATACGTGTAGATCGAGACTATACAAGCTTTCTATAGAAATGGCGTCCTGCGAGCGTATGTATGTAGGCTACAGGCATAATGGACAGTTTTCACGCGTAATTTATGATCGTGAAAGTGTATATAATATGATCGAAATCGGATCAGTTCAATCAATGAGCTCATCTCGACCGCGCCGGCTCTGCGTTACGTGCGTGTTACGTCAGACTCGAACGTCATACGGACATTTGGGTCAGTCTGTTAGTACATACGTTTTTTTACAACCTATTTTATTCTATTATAATGCTTAATGTTGTTATAAGAAAGTAGGCCGGGTAATTTATAAACGCGAAGAAAAAAAAATTGTATTGATGGACATGTATGTATACACCTATAAATTTCCGTTTTGAGAACCCTGAAATATTTTTATATTGTTATTGTTATGAGAATAGTGCAAGCTTATTATTTTTTTTAAGAAAAAACTGTACCACTACTTAAGAACAAACACGAGGAGACTGAAAATAACTTTCGCTTCTTAAAGCGGTCATCCTAATTATGATAACGAGGCGTGCAAACGATGCAACTGGAGCCTAGAAAAAACGCTGCAGGTTTTGTGATACATTTGTTTTCTCAAGAGACCTCATTGTGATACAATCTCAATATGTTCGAAGCAGGGACTACGGATTTTATAGCTTAAGTTTGTACGTAATGTACGCATTAAATTATTTATAGAGTAGTTCTTACAGGTGTTTGAATCGTTGACTGTGCATCTTGGGTTTTATATATCAACGGATCACCGTGATATTTCATAATATCAAAAGGGCATCAATATGACGAATGACGATAATTTAATTTAGATTTTTAATAAAGAATACTTCTACTGGGTTAATTATAAACTACAGCTCACTTGTGCATTTATCCTTCTAAAAAGCAAATTCTATTGCAGTAGAGTGAAGTCAATATCGTTACAAAGAAAAGGAGACAATGTTATATGTATACGTAGAGGAGCATGTATCTCAACCGATGTTAATTGTTTAATACTGCCCGTGACCTAGAGGTCTATAATTAACCCTAAGCTGTGTATTTTCGGTAGGTGATAGAGCTATGCTGAAGCTATTACTGGTTTCAGCATGAATGGGTCGGCTCGCCCGGGGTACTACCACCTGACCTACAGAAAACCGACGTGAAGTAACAGTGCTTGCATTGTTGCGTTTTGTTTAGTCAGTGAGAGCGCCAGAGGCCTACCTCCCCTCCCCGATCGTTAACCCCCTCCCCTCAACACAGGCTGGCAGGCTGGCTGGTGTTGCTAGTGTCTATGGACGGCGGTGATCATTTAACATCAGGTGACCCGCCTATTCGTTTTCCTCCCATGATATAAATCAAAAGATTTAGTGAATACTGAATGATCATGAATAGACGAGAAAGACACAGTAGCGGCGGCTGGAACGCATAAATTCTTATAGTGGCATTGCTTGCGCAGCCACCCTCGCACATCTCCTTTATATTACAATATTGAATAATAATAATAAATGGCATTGCTTGCGCATTCACCCTCGCACATTTCCTTTATATTACAATATTGAATCATAATAATACATATATTAAGTTAAGAGTATTAATGATATACGCAATATAAACTTTCTTAACTGATAATAACAAGGAAGCACGCGTGTTGAGCAACGGTAAGCAGTTATCAAAAATGACCGAGCCGGTATTTCACAATACAATGCGATGATATATTTTTTCTTGCACATCATATTCTTATAAACCTTATCATACGCACCTTTGACTATAAGTTAACGTAAGCATATGAGTAAAAGTAGCTGTTTGTTCGACAAACTCGTATGCGATACGGTTCAAATTGTTTGTTCGAAATGCGTGAATCGGTTTGCATAAAATATGTAAATGCGGTAGAAATGTATGCATGACCCGTGATTAAGTTTACCTTGTCTACGTTTATGTTAATCGTCTCGAATGATAGTTAGTTACACATGTAACAGTGAGCATTACGTTTTGTTTACCGAGCGTCCGTCTGACCCCGTAACGCAGCCGGCCGGCGCGCGCGCATCAACTCAACGCTTCATCGGAAGTTTATCGCGCGGAAACCGCATGTTCCGTGCCTTAATTACTTCATTAATTTCACATGCACGCACTCGATTTGGGCTTCTGATGTCTTCGATTCAACGTTTAGAAAGAATTTTTACTGTTAAGGGTTAACGGGTAACTGTTAAATTAGTTATCGAAAAGAAAAATTAGAATTTGAACTTGATATTTAATTTTTATTATATTATATATAGAGTATATTATTAATAGCAATTTAAACTAGTAGCCATTCCAGGGCTGTAGCTAGAGTCGAATTTGAGGTAGGGCAGCATGGGTTACAGGTAGGGCGGATGTAAAAAAAATATCATAATTGATCTGCCCCGAATGTCACAGACTGTGGTATGTTCGGAAAAGTTTAGATAATTATCGCTACAATTTTTTTAATCTCAAACTTTGAACAAACAATTTAATTATAACAATTTATCTTAGTTTTTGTTATTTTTAAGGTAGGGCATTCTGATTTCAAGGTTGGCCATCGCACCACAATGTGTCCCCCCCCCTCCAGCTACGGCCGTAAGCCATATACACATGCACAATAACTAGTAATGTTTTATGAAACACAGTGTACGTAAATTCAAGGGAATCCGAACCTCCTCTTTTCTGAAGGATTCAGAACGGGAGCTAGGAACTAAACCGAGTCAGGAACTCGACAGAAAACAATTTTTTCGAACAAGAAAAACTATTCTATTTAGTATATTACTTTAATTAATATTATCATTTACGTTTAAAGAAAATTACTTTCGAGATTCTGAAATAACCACAGTGAAACGCATAGTCGTTCAAGGTATGATTACATTGCAATGTAGGAGATTAGAAAGTAATTGGTGGATTATTATTTTAAATAACAGTCCACTCGAAACAAAACATCGCAAATCAATATCATTTAGGACATTGATGAAAGGATTTCTTAAACGGAATCAAATAAATATAAAAAACTAACAAAAATTTCAGCGTTATGTTTTTCTTACAATTATGATAACGAGGCGTGCAAACGATGCAACTGGAGCCTAGAAAAAACGTTGCAGGTTCTGTGATACATTTGTTTTCTCAAGAGATCTCATTGTGATACAATCTCAATATATTCGAAGCAGGGACTACGGATTTTATAGCGTAAGTTTGTACGTAATGTACGCATAAATTATTTATAGAGTAGTTCTTACAAGTGTTAGAGACGTTGACTGGGCACCTTGGGTTTTATATATCAATGGATCACCGTGATATTTCATAATATCAAAAGAATATACAATGATTCCAAGAAGGACAACTTGAAAACAACGTTGTTTCAAAAAGTTTTAAGAAAGTTCAAGTCGCTATTTATAACCAGCGGAAATGACTCCCGATAACCTTTTGCAAAAGTGTGAAACAAATTAAATTAGCGATACGTGAACTAAAGAAAGGCCCATAGTTTAATACTGCCCGTGACCTAGAGGTCTATAATTAACCCTAAGCTGTGTATTTTCGGTAGGTGAAGCTATTACTGGTTTCAGCATGAATGGGTCGGCTCGCCTGGGGTAGTACCACTAGACCTACAGAAAATCGACGTGAAGTAACAGTTCTTGCATTGTTGCGTTTCGTTTGGTCAGTGAGAGCGCCAGAGGCCTACCTCCCTTCCCCATTGCTTGCGCAGCCACCCTCGCACATCTCCTTTATATTACAATATTGAATAATAATAATACATATATTAAGTTATAGTATTAATTATATATATGCAATATAAACTTTATTAACTGATTATAATAGGGAAGCGCGCGTGTTGAGCAACGGTAAGCCGTTATCAAAAATGACCGAGCCAGTATTTCACAATACAATGTGATGATATATTTTTTCTTGCACATCATATTCTTATAAACCTTATCATACGCACCTTTGACTATAAGTTAACGTAAGCATATGAGTAAAAGTAGCTGTTTGTTCGACAAACTCGTATGCGATACGGTTCAAATTGTTTGTTCGAAATGCGTGAATCGGTTTGCATAAAATATGTAAATGCGGTAGAAATGTATGCATGACCCGTGATTAAGTTTACCTTGTCTACGTTTATGTTAATCGCCTCGAATGTTAGTTAGTTACACATGTAACGGTGAGCATTACGTTTTGTTTACCGAGCGTCCGTCTGACCCCGTAACGCAGCCGGCCGGCGCGCGCGCATCAACTCAACGCTTCATCGGAAGTTTATCGCGCGGAAACCGCATGTTCCGTGCCTTAATTACTTCATTAATTTCACATGCACGCACTCGATTTGGGCTTCTGATGTCTTCGATTCAACGTTTGGAAAGAGTTTTAAATGTTAAGTGTTAACGGGTAACTGTTAAATTAGTTATCGAAAAGAAAAATTAGAATTTGAACTTGATATTTAATTTTTATTATATTATATATAGTATATTATTAATAGCAATTTAAACTAGTAGCCATTCCAGGGCTGTAGCTAGAGTCGAATTTGAGGTAGGGCAGCATGGGTTACAGGTAGGGCGGATGTAAAAAAAATATCATAATTGATCTGCCCTCGAATGTCACTGTGGTATGTTCGTAAAAGTTTAGATACCTATCGCTACAATTTTTTTAATCTCAAACTTTGAACAAACAATTTAATTATAACAATTTATCTTAGTTTTTGTTATTTTTAAGGTAGGGCATTCTGATTTCAAGGTTGGCCATCGCACCACAATGTGTCCCCCCCCCTCCAGCTACGGCCGTAAGCCATATACACATGCACAATAACTAGTAATGTTTTATGAAACACAGTGTACGTAAATTCAAGGGAATCCGAACCTCCTCTTTTCTGAAGGATTCAGAACGGGAGCTAGGAACTAAACCGAGTCAGGAACTCGACAGAAAACAATTTTTTCGAACAAGAAAAACTATTCTATTTAGTATATTACTTTAATTAGTATTATCATTTACGTTTAAAGAAAATTACTTTCGAGATTCTAAAATAACCACAGTGAAACGCATAGTCGTTCAAAATATGATTACATTGCAATGTAGGAGATTAGAAAGTAATTGGTGGATTATTATTTTAAATAACAGACTACTCGAAACAAAACATCGCAAATCAATATAATATCATTTAGGACATTGATGAAAGGATTTCCAAAACGGAATCAAATAAATATAAAAAACCAACAAAAATTTCAGCGTTATGTTTTTCTTACAAAAGTCACTTGATCTCTTAATATAGTTATCCAGAGAATGTATCTAATTTACCGAACAGATGTTCTCCGAAACGTATACTTGTTTATTATTACCGTGAGAAATAAATATTCAGTACTCGATTAGCGAGAGATCCAGCGGTTTTTATATTTTACAGGAATGTCGGCTTGCACACCGCACTTGCGGAATTTTATTTATATTACTCATTATCAAGCATTTGATATGTACGTGATATTGTACCAGGATGCAAATCGGCACTTGGCTAATCATGAAAGTGTTTCTAAGTAGCACATTGCCCATACATATTCCCGTGAAAAGAATAATACACTATGAGCAATTTTGTAAAATGTTTCACAAGCTGGTTAATCTTAATGAAACGAAAACATACTTAAGTATTTGTAATTAGGCTGTTACAATACTATAATTACTAGACTTTTTATCTTCCATAATTTTTAGAATTTTATATAAATATAACACCTGTTTCGATAAGCATTGTTATTTTTACTGAATCCATCATAGCCTATATAAGTTTAGAATTAAAATATATTTAGCTAGGTCAGTTCGGGTAACAGCTCAAGCCGAGGTGTGCCGTGCGCCCTTGAGCGTGTTACCTAAATAAAATCGGCTGAGTGCCTTAAGCGCTCGCCTTAGTAGTCCGGTGAAGCTGTGAAGACCTTGCCATGTCAATAGCGTAGTCATTTCGAGACAAAAAAAAGTCATCAAAATCCTTGTAATATATTTTAAGTTATAGTCGGTCGTTGCAACGTATAAACAAATTTATATATTAGTTTAAATTTAACTCAACTCTTGAGTTCTATTTACCTCTGTTACCAAAAACTATCTATTATCTGCCCCGTTTATACTCAACTAAAATAATGTATGATACACTATTAACTTCGATTTTTACGTACACTATCTTTGATTCTGTGTTATATTATTCTCAATCACTTTTTCTAATACACTGTAATATATATTATTAGTAATATTTATGTCTCTTCATAAAAAAGCTCATGAAGTGACCTATTCCTCGAGCCATGCTAGTCGATATAGAAATACGAATCGAATGAGAATAAATGCATTTGAGCCCGAACGTTCATTAAACCACAAACGTGTAGGCGATGTAATTATATATTTACGTTTGAAAATTACAACTTTCTAAGTCATCCCGAATATAGGTCAAGAGAAATCAACGGAACATCATCGGACAGACATAACAATGATATCACTTTTAGTTTCAGACATCATCGCGTGGCGTTACCTAACCATTGTAACATGATACCCACTTAATTTACGATTGGTACGTACTCAAGTGATTTGTTTTGGAAGGGGGTCACACGGTGTGTGTAATCTACAGTATAATTGATTATATTTCTTATGGCCATTTCAATATTTGTTGAGGTTTTGTATCGTGTTCTATTTAGACTATGTTCATTAATTCTGTCATGAAATGTGTTTGATAAATCAAGGAATGAAATTATTTTTTATTGTTCTAATTACACGTAAAATTAAAATTATCTAGTAAAAGTAACAAAGAAGATTACGAATCGCAATTAACTAATTACCCTCACAACGTCAGTTCGCTTCTATCCTTAATTCTTGCATTCGATATGCGTATTAAGTCTTCTGTATCTATAACCTGGATATTATAGCTATACTGGGAATTTAGAAAATATTTGAAATAAAAATACGATCAAAACATATTTTCTAATAATTTTTCTATGGATTTCCTTTTACGAAATGTTTATGCTGTACTTCATTGAGAGACCCTATTACCTGCCTGTAATTTATCGATTAGTATCACAATAAATATGCAATTACTTACGCAAAGTAAACAATAATAATTTATTGGCAAACGACGGTCAACCCACTCGGCTATTCAACGAGTCTATCGGCGCGGAAATAGTGCATCTGGATGAGACAACGTGGGCGTAATTGTCTTTAGCTCTTAAGCAACGTGAGAAAGCGGTGCTACGTAATGAAATGAGATGACTAATTCGCGCAGTACAGTAAGAGGGGTAATAGTAAATATAATATAATGAAACACCTATTCATGAAGACTGCCAAACCACACCCGGTCTACATGAGTCAAAATGATTGATTAAGCTTCTGCTTTATACCTTTTCATACTGAGACAAAAATAATTACTAGACATTTTAAAATCGACGTCGGTTAGAATTTAATGAAGAAGAAGAAGAAGAGTTTAATGTAGGAAATACATTGTGATGAAGCTATAACATGGGGGTGGTATGGGTTTTTTTTTAAACGCGGTTCTCTCGATACCACACTCAAGTTAAAAAACTAACATCGAAATCCCATAGTGACCGTACTTGAGATCTTGTTTATTTACATTTAAAGTGATGTAATTTTAGACCGAATCATCTTGTACAATCGATTGTGATCTTATCTAGTTTATAACAAATATTGTTTTTGTAAAGAATTCGACAATATTAAGAATAAAGACTACAGGTTATTAAATATAAACAATGTCTAAAATATTATAATTTCTATGATACGTTGAGTCTTTAAAACGGAAAAAGCGAAACACTTTTAAAATAGTATAATTTGATTTGTTCCCTATATTTCAATCGGTTTACTACATTTTTGTCCGACAATCTTTTCTAGTAATTTTGCCTATTTCTAGGCACAACGTGCAAGAGAGGCCAATGACCTCTGTAAAACGTTGCGGACGCGCAACGCTCTTAGTATTGCTCGTGCGCACAGACAATAGATTATGGGATAAGCCATTGACAGAGAATTCAATACGATATGCTGTTGCGATTATCTTCATACTGTGCATTTTATTACCTACAGTTTAAATATTAAGAGGATTCGATTATAAACAAACTGAATCAATACATATAAGTGTATTATATCTCTCATAATTTCATCAATTTTTTACGAATCATTAAGGTAAAATTTCTCAGATCAATTACATATTAATCAATTTAAGCTCTAAGTAAACGTTCATGAACGTCGAAATACTATCTCCGGATCAGAACTCATCCGCAGAACTCAAGCGCCTACAATAAAATCGGTCAGGTTTAATATTTATACTTCTTCATACCCATATATTTTCTAAGTGTACTAGTATTATTTATAGTTATTCATTAAATTTTTACTGGTCGTATAAAGTAGTAATTTTTAGACAGCACCATCATGTAAGAAATGAGATAATAATATATTAAGCTTTTAATAGTAAACCGACACTTTACTTAATCCCTATAGTCCAAATCCATAAAGTTTCTATTTTCTTCAGTAATATACTAGACTTTAAATGATACATGATGATAGTTTTAATTCAGGAAAGGTTAAAAGTCAATGACTTTTAAAAGGATACTCTAATATAGGTACATAACATTTATCAATTTAATTAACGTTTGAATGTCGCGGCTCGATCGAGCTATAATATCGTGTAGGTACTTGTGTTCGCAGAAGCCAGACACTCGGTCTGCGCGGGCGCATGCACGCCGCATCGCCCGATCCGCCATATGGCGCTGATTTGTATAAGCTCAATACACATCGTTCATTCTTATGGCCGTATTTGCTTTTATATATTTAAACTTGTAAAAGTTATTATTTATCATAAAATATAAATAAGCTTCAGCAAATGTAAATAGTTCGATCTATTCAATATAATATTATCTTAAACAGATCTTTCAATAAGAGCGAAAAATATTTATATGAATATATAAAACAAAAGTTATGTTGGTATACGTATATATTTCAGAAACTCGACAATCACTTCACTGGTCACGATAAGACATCCACTTTATAATACTTCGCCACTAGATAGCGCTAATGTACATATTATTGTTATAAATCACTAGCTTCTGCCCGCAGCTTTGTCTGCATGGAATAGTCGCTTTGGATTAACGCTAAAGGAAAAAAAAAAACGATTTTGAAACATTCTTCATCGGTGCTCCACTCATATTGGTCTTAGCGTGATGATATATAGCCTATAGTCTAATTCTATAAATGCGCTATCTAACACTGAAATAATTTTTCAAGTCGGGCCAATAGTTTCTGAGATTAGCGCGTGCAACCAAACAAACGAAAAAACCCTCCAACTTTATAACATTTGTATAGATTTCGCATTACAGAATATACTTTTATTTAACATACTATATAGGTTTTTGCATTTGACCACATACTTACCTGATGTTAAATTATAATGTGGTTTCAGATGGTAACCACGCTATTATTGGTTCGACGGGTTCCCATTATGACAGCGGGCCACCCACTGCCGGATCCACTGCTGTGACAGTTAGCGAATCACAGCTACTACAATAAGGTACAACTTGCACGGTACTATAACAAACAAAGACAAGTACACAGAGAAAAAAAAATACACAAGACGTATTGAAAGCAAGACCAAATGATCCGAGATCGAGTGAACCAGGACTGACCCGACCCCAGACAGTTTTACCCCGGACCAACCGACCCATACGAACAGGGACAAATCAACAATCGACCGCGGATCTCCACATATGGCGGGTGGAAGTTGCAGGAAGAATCCGCGAGACCGACGCCGGACTGACCGCCACAACGACGGGACACACCAGAAACAAGGACCTCACAAACACAAGCTGGACCGGCCGACCTAAGATCGATTGACCACCTACGTACACCTGACGGAACACATCACCAGGTGCTTGGTTACAGATTTTCAACTCGAGGGTAGTTAGTTTAAACGAACTTAGAAATAGTCCTAAGAGATACTATGGTTTCATAACGATGTTTTCTTTCATCGAAAGAGTTCAATCGCAAGAGTGAATCTACGTCAATCGACGAGGGTGTCCAAACACGCTATCAACTAGGCAACTATCACCCTATTTTTATTTAATTTAATCGTATGG
>MU160171.1:36812-99848 GCA_015888305.1 Antheraea pernyi
CTCCCCCCAACACAGACTGGCAGGCTGGCTGGTGTTGCTAGTGTCTATGGACGGCGGTGATCATTTAACATCAGGTGACCCGCCTATTCGTTTTCCTCCCATGATATAAATCAAAAGATTTAGTGAATACTGAATGATCATGAATAGACGAGAAAGACACAGTAGCGGCGGCTGGAACGCATAAATTCTTATAGTGGCATTGCTTGCGCAGCCACCCTCGCACATCTCCTTTATATTACAATATTGAATAATAATAATACATATATTAAGTTATAGTATTAATTATATATATGCAATATAAACTTTATTAACTGATTATAATAGGGAAGCGCGCGTGTTGAGCAACGGTAAGCCGTTATCAAAAATGACCGAGCCAGTATTTCACAATACAATGTGATGATATATTTTTTCTTGCACATCATATTCTTATAAACCTTATCATACGCACCTTTGACTATAAGTTAACGTAAGCATATGAGTAAAAGTAGCTGTTTGTTCGACAAACTCGTATGCGATACGGTTCAAATTGTTTGTTCGAAATGCGTGAATCGGTTTGCATAAAATATGTAAATGCGGTAGAAATGTATGCATGACCCGTGATTAAGTTTACCTTGTCTACGTTTATGTTAATCGCCTCGAATGTTAGTTAGTTACACATGTAACGGTGAGCATTACGTTTTGTTTACCGAGCGTCCGTCTGACCCCGTAACGCAGCCGGCCGGCGCGCGCGCATCAACTCAACGCTTCATCGGAAGTTTATCGCGCGGAAACCGCATGTTCCGTGCCTTAATTACTTCATTAATTTCACATGCACGCACTCGATTTGGGCTTCTGATGTCTTCGATTCAACGTTTGGAAAGAGTTTTAAATGTTAAGTGTTAACGGGTAACTGTTAAATTAGTTATCGAAAAGAAAAATTAGAATTTGAACTTGATATTTAATTTTTATTATATTATATATAGTATATTATTAATAGCAATTTAAACTAGTAGCCATTCCAGGGCTGTAGCTAGAGTCGAATTTGAGGTAGGGCAGCATGGGTTACAGGTAGGGCGGATGTAAAAAAAATATCATAATTGATCTGCCCTCGAATGTCACTGTGGTATGTTCGTAAAAGTTTAGATACCTATCGCTACAATTTTTTTAATCTCAAACTTTGAACAAACAATTTAATTATAACAATTTATCTTAGTTTTTGTTATTTTTAAGGTAGGGCATTCTGATTTCAAGGTTGGCCATCGCACCACAATGTGTCCCCCCCCCTCCAGCTACGGCCGTAAGCCATATACACATGCACAATAACTAGTAATGTTTTATGAAACACAGTGTACGTAAATTCAAGGGAATCCGAACCTCCTCTTTTCTGAAGGATTCAGAACGGGAGCTAGGAACTAAACCGAGTCAGGAACTCGACAGAAAACAATTTTTTCGAACAAGAAAAACTATTCTATTTAGTATATTACTTTAATTAGTATTATCATTTACGTTTAAAGAAAATTACTTTCGAGATTCTAAAATAACCACAGTGAAACGCATAGTCGTTCAAAATATGATTACATTGCAATGTAGGAGATTAGAAAGTAATTGGTGGATTATTATTTTAAATAACAGACTACTCGAAACAAAACATCGCAAATCAATATAATATCATTTAGGACATTGATGAAAGGATTTCCAAAACGGAATCAAATAAATATAAAAAACCAACAAAAATTTCAGCGTTATGTTTTTCTTACAAAAGTCACTTGATCTCTTAATATAGTTATCCAGAGAATGTATCTAATTTACCGAACAGATGTTCTCCGAAACGTATACTTGTTTATTATTACCGTGAGAAATAAATATTCAGTACTCGATTAGCGAGAGATCCAGCGGTTTTTATATTTTACAGGAATGTCGGCTTGCACACCGCACTTGCGGAATTTTATTTATATTACTCATTATCAAGCATTTGATATGTACGTGATATTGTACCAGGATGCAAATCGGCACTTGGCTAATCATGAAAGTGTTTCTAAGTAGCACATTGCCCATACATATTCCCGTGAAAAGAATAATACACTATGAGCAATTTTGTAAAATGTTTCACAAGCTGGTTAATCTTAATGAAACGAAAACATACTTAAGTATTTGTAATTAGGCTGTTACAATACTATAATTACTAGACTTTTTATCTTCCATAATTTTTAGAATTTTATATAAATATAACACCTGTTTCGATAAGCATTGTTATTTTTACTGAATCCATCATAGCCTATATAAGTTTAGAATTAAAATATATTTAGCTAGGTCAGTTCGGGTAACAGCTCAAGCCGAGGTGTGCCGTGCGCCCTTGAGCGTGTTACCTAAATAAAATCGGCTGAGTGCCTTAAGCGCTCGCCTTAGTAGTCCGGTGAAGCTGTGAAGGCCTTGCCATGTCAATAGCGTAGTCATTTCGAGACAAAAAAAAGTCATCAAAATCCTTGTAATATATTTTAAGTTATAGTCGGTCGTTGCAACGTATAAACAAATTTATATATTAGTTTAAATTTAACTCAACTCTTGAGTTCTATTTACCTCTGTTACCAAAAACTATCTATTATCTGCCCGCGTTTATACTCTACTAAAATAATGTATGATACACTATTAACTTCGTTTTTTACGTACACGATCTTTGATTCTGTGTTATATTATTCTCAATCACTTTTTCTAATACACTATTAGTAATATTTATGTCGCTTCATAAAAAAGCTCATGAAGTGACCTATTCCTCGAGCCATGCTAGTCGATATAAAAATACGAATCGAATGAGAATAAATGCATGCGCGCCCTAACGCTCATTAAATCACAAAAGTGTGGGCGATGTAATTATATATTTACGTTTGAAAATTACAACTTTCTAAGTCATCGCGAATATAGGTCAAGAGAAATCAACGGAACATCATCGGACAGACATAACAATGATATCACTTTTAGTTTCAGACATCATCGCGTGGCGTTACCTAACCATTGTAACATGATACCCACTTAATTTACGATTGGTACGTACTCAAGTGATTTGTTTTGGAAGGGGGTCACACGGTGTGTGTAATCTACAGTATAATTGATTATATTTCTTATGGCCATTTCAATATTTGTTGAGGTTTTGTATCGTGTTCTATTTAGACTATGTTCATTAATTCTGTCATGAAATGTGTTTGATAAATCAAGGAATTAAATTATTTTTTATTGTTCTTATTACCCGTAAAATTAAAATTATCTAGTAAAAGTACTAAAGAAGATTACGAATCACAATTAACTAATTACCCTCACAACGTCAGTTCGCTTCTATCCTTAATTCTTGCATTCGATACGCGTATTAAGTCTTCTGTATCTATAACATGGATATTATAGCTATACTGGGAATTTAGAAAATATTTGAAATAAAAATACGATCAAAACATATTTTCTAATAATTTTTCTATGGATTTCCTTTTACGAAATGTTTATGCTGTACTTCATTGAGAGACCCTATTACCTGCCTGTAATTTATCGATTAGTATCACAATAAATATGCAATTACTTACGCAAAGTAAACAATAATAATTTATTGGCAAACGACGGTCAACCCACTCGGCTATTCAACGAGTCTATCGGCGCGGAAATAGTGCATCTGGATGAGACAACGTGGGCGTAATTGTCTTTAGCTCTTAAGCAACGTGAGAAAGCGGTGCTACGTAATGAAATGAGATGACTAATTCGCGCAGTACAGTAAGAGGGGTAATAGTAAATATAATATAATGAAACACCTATTCATGAAGACTGCCAAACCACACCCGGTCTACATGAGTCAAAATGATTGATTAAGCTTCTGCTTTATACCTTTTCATACTGAGACAAAAATAATTACTAGACATTTTAAAATCGACGTCGGTTAGAATTTAATGAAGAAGAAGAAGAAGAGTTTAATGTAGGAAATACATTGTGATGAAGCTATAACATGGGGGTGGTATGGGTTTTTTTTTAAACGCGGTTCTCTCGATACCACACTCAAGTTATCTAGACATTTAAAAAATCGACGTCGGTTAGTATTCTGCCATGCGCCTGAACTTTTAATGTAGGAAATACATAACATATATAACATGGGGGTGGTATGGGTTTTTTTTAAACGCGGTTCTCTCGATACCACACTCAAGTTAAAAAACTAACATCGAAAACCTATAGTGGCAGTACTTGAGATCTTGTTTATTTACATTTAAAGTGATGTAATTTTAGACCGAATCATCTTGTACAATCGATTGTGATCTTATCTAGTTTATAACAAATATTGTTTTTGTAAAGAATTCGACAATATTAAGAATAAAGACTACAGGTTATTAAATATAAACAATGTCTAAAATATTATAATTTCTATGATACGTTGAGTCTTTAATTCGGAAAAAGCGAAACACTTTTATAATAGTATAATTTGATTTGTTCCCGATATTTCAATCGGTTTATCTACATTTTTGTCCGACAATCTCTTCTAGTAATTTTGCCTATTTCTAGGCACAACGTGCAAGAGAGGCCAATGACCTCTGTAAAACGTTGCGGACGCGCAACCCTCTTAGTATTGCTCGTGCGCACAGACAATAGATTATGGGATAAGCCATTGACAGAGAATTCAATACGATATGCTGTTGCGATTATCTTCATACTGTGCATTTTATTACCTACAGTTTAAATATTAAGAGGATTCGATTATAAACAAACTGAATCAATACATATAAGTGTATTATATCTCTTATAATTTCATCAATTTTTTTACGAATCATTAAGGTAAAATTTCTCAGATCAATTACATATTAATCAATTTAAGCTCTAAGTAAACGTTCATGAACGTCGAAATACTATCTCCGGATCAGAACTCATCCGCAGAACTCAAGCGCCTACAATAAAATCGGTCAGGTTTAATATTTATACTTCTTCATACCCATATATTTTCTAAGTGTACTAGTATTATTTATAGTTATTCATTAAATTTTTACTGGTCGTATAAAGTAGTAATTTTTAGACAGCACCATCATGTAAGAAATGAGATAATAATATATTAAGCTTTTAATAGTAAACCGACACTTTACTTAATCCCTATAGTCCAAATCCATAAAGTTTCTATTTTCTTCAGTAATATACTAGACTTTAAATGATACTTGATGATAGTATTAATTCAGGAAAGGTTAAAAGTCAATGACTTTTAAAAGGATACTCTAATATAGGTACATAACATTTATCAATTTAATTAACGTTTGAATGTCGCGGCTCGATCGAGCTATAATATCGTGTAGGTACTTGTGTTCGCAGAAGCCAGACACTCGGTCTGCGCGGGCGCATGCACGCCGCATCGCCCGATCCGCCATATGGCGCTGATTTGTATAAGCTCAATACACATCGTTCATTCTTATGGCCGTATTTGCTTTTATATATTTAAACTTGTAAAAGTTATTATTTATCATAAAATATAAATAAGCTTCAGCAAATGTAAATAGTTCGATCTATTCAATATAATATTATCTTAAACAGATCTTTCAATAAGAGCTAAAAATATTTATATGAATATATAAAACAAAAGTTATGTTGGTATACGTATATATTTCAGAAACTCGACAATCATTTCACTGGTCACGATAAGACATCCACTTTATAATACTTCGCCACTAGATAGCGCTAATGTACATATTATTGTTATAAATCACTAGCTTCTGCCCGCAGCTTTGTCTGCATGGAATAGTCGCTTTGGATTAACGCTAAAGGAAAAAAAAAAACGATTTTGAAACATTCTTCATCGGTGCTCCACTCATATTGGTCTTAGCGTGATGATATATAGCCTATAGTCTAATTCTATAAATGCGCTATCTAACACTGAAATAATTTTTCAAGTCGGGCCAATAGTTTCTGAGATTAGCGCGTGCAACCAAACAAACGAAAAAACCCTCCAACTTTATAACATTTGTATAGATTTCGCATTACAGAATATACTTTTATTTAACATACTATATAGGTTTTTGCATTTGACCACATACTTACCTGATGTTAAATTATAATGTGGTTTCAGATGGTAACCACGCTATTATTGGTTCGACGGGTTCCCATTATGACAGCGGGCCACCCACTGCCGGATCCACTGCTGTGACAGTTAGCGAATCACAGCTACTACAATAAGGTACAACTTGCACGGTACTATAACAAACAAAGACAAGTACACAGAGAAAAAAAAATACACAAGACGTATTGAAAGCAAGACCAAATGATCCGAGATCGAGTGAACCAGGACTGACCCGACCCCAGACAGTTTTACCCCGGACCAACCGACCCATACGAACAGGGACAAATCAACAATCGACCGCGGATCTCCACATATGGCGGGGGGGAGGTTCCGCGAGACCGACGCCGGACTGACCGCCACAACGACGGGACACACCAGAAACAAGGACCTCACAAACACAAGCTGGACCGGCCGACCCAAGATCGATTGACCACCTACGTACACCTGACGGAACACATCACCAGGTGCTTGGTTACAGATTTTCAACTCGAGGGTAGTTAGTTTAAACGAACTTAGAAATAGTCCTACCAAGATACTATGGTTTCATAACGATGTTTTCTTTCATCGAAAGAGTTCAATCGCAGGAGTTTGAATCTACGTCAATCGACGAGGGTGTCCAAAGAGGGTGTCCAAACACGCTATCAACTAGGCCACTATCACCCTATTTTTATTTAATTTAATCGTATGGCTAAATAGAGTAACCAGTTCTCTTTGTTATAATTAGATATTCAATTCTTTCAGTCATTTCAGGGCTTCGTCGGTAAGAACGGTCAGGTCATCTGGAGAACCGGTATATTTTCTTAGTGGACATTGCTGTATGACGTGTGCGATGAATTGGATATCCGCCCCGCAGTCCCAGCGTAGTGAATCAATCCATCCGCACCGGTAATTAAAATCTGCACACCGCCCGTGTTTAGTACACAATCTGTTTAATTTTAAGTTACTTTGGGGCAGTTCGAAGCCCTTCGCCCTATTTATAAAATCCAAAACCATTCTGATAGTATAAAATATGACTAATAACTATGACGTTTCACTCATTTCAGCACTTATTGAGAAAATATGTAATATTGCAATAAAAAACAAAAAACACCGACAACGAAATGTATGCAACAACCTTTATAAGATCCTTCAGCTGGCCGTACATTACATATGTTGTGTCAATTCCGCTTAAGTGTTCCAGTGAGTTGTACAAATATGGTACATATCAATTCACTGCGACTTAATGGCCTGTTTTATGATATATGGCGAAATGCTTTCACGGGTTCTGAGAAACGAATCGCTGTTATCGTATACTTTAAACCGATTTAAAAAACGAAGCTAATTACGTCCGAGTCCTCATTAGATACTTTCGAATATTTTCCAACAAACAAAATAATGATAGATCGAATCATCCATTATCCACGGAACGACTTGTATATTAAATAAAAATACGATATTTGGAGTTTTCGGCGGAATCTAAGTTTGTCATGTAATTGATTTTATATTTTATTCATAATTTCGTGTTATTTGATTCTATATTCTGTAATATTGGTGGCATTTTAAGGAGTATTCTTCAGTTACTATGTACAAGTGAAGTAGATGGGAATTAATACTACGTATCTCGAAACAAGGGAGCCACCATCAGAAAATTTTACAAATTATCACAAGACACTCTAATATTAGTAACTACTCGACAATGACAGTAATAGTCTAGGAGATAGGATACCAAAAATAAAATTTTTAAAAATCGGTAAAAATTTATTTAATTTATACATAGTTCAAATAAATATCGGCATGATATTATTATAGCTATACTATAGTTATTTCAAAGATTTTCTTCTGTGTGGTCGCTATTATTTGTAGACTACGCTTTAACTAACAACAATAATTTGTCATCTTTCTGATTCAATGTAATTAAAAATAGTATATATACAAATTATCTAAGGAAATATAATCACTTATGAAAGAACGAACTAATATTCACTTGACAATCTTTGTCCGTTAGTTTATTAGTTATCTCCCTATCAATATGCGTTATTTACTATGTACTGTTATTTGTACAAAAATATTAGATATCTCTATAGAAGCTTTATCATATAATATCGCTACTTTTGTATTCCCATTATATATTATGTACTAACTTTTGCTCGCGGCTAAATTTGTGTAATTTCTCCGGAGCCTTAATTCTTTTCTAGAACGCGGACAACATGTATGTAAAATTTCATGAAAATCAGTTGAGTGGTGAAGGCGTGGAAGCATCACAAACAAACGCACATCCTCATTTCTAACATGAGAAACAATCTTAGTGAATTAACAAAGTTTTATAATTTTCCTACAATAATTACTACCAAGAATATAATCTAACAAAACAACTGACAGTTTATACAAAATCATTATTATATAATTAACTCGTCGCGCATCTGCACATTAGTAAGGCATGTGCATTCTAAACGGTTCTAAAAGGAGTCTAATAAGCTGTAATGTTCAGGAGGCTTCATCCTGCCTCGTGCAGTGTGGCATCCGTTCTCAGAACAAGCCGGTACGTTCACGATCTCATTGCGATCTGACAGACAGATAGGCGCTTGTACAATGTGAAATGGAGGTAGTCGGTCCATATATAAGGATGGTTAGTAAGGCAACTGCATAAAATGTAACCGCGATATTATAGCTATACTATAAGAGATATTATTATAAGAGAATATTATTATAGAGTGACTGTTCAAAGATTCGTTTCTGTGTGGTCTCTATTATTTGTAGACTATGCTTTAACTAACAAAAATAATTTGTTATCTTTCTGATTCAATGTAATTAAAAATAGTATATATGTATACAAATTATCTAAGGCAATATAATTACTTATGGAAGAACGAACTGACTAATATTCACTTGATGATTTTTGTCCGTTAGTCTATTAGTTATTTCCCTATCAATATGCGTTATTTATTACGTACTGTTATTTGTACAAAAATATTAGATATCTCTATAGAAGCTTTATCATATAATATCGCTACTTTTGTATTCCCATTATATATTATGTACTAGCTTTTGTTCGCGGCTAAATTTGTGTAATTTCTCCGGAGCCTTAATTCTTTTCTAGAACGCGGACAACATGTATGTAAAATTTCATGAAAATCAGTTGAGTGGTGAAGGCGTGGAAGCATCACAAACAAACGCACATCCTCATTTCTAACATGAGAAACAATCTTAGTGAATTAACAAAGTTTTATAATTTTCCTACAATAATAATTACTACCAAGAATATAATCTAACAAAACAACTGACAGTTTATACAAAATCATTATTATATAATTAACTCGTCGCGCATCTGCACATTAGTAAGGCATGTGCATTCTAAACGGTTCTAAAAGGAGTCTAATAAGCTGTAATGTTCAGGAGGCTTCATCCTGCCTCGTGCAGTGTGGCATCCGTTCTCAGAACAAGCCGGTACGTTCACGATCTCATCGCGATCTGACAGACAGATAGGCGCTTGTACAATGTGAAATGGAGGTAGTCGGTCCATATATAAGGATGGTTAGTAAGGCAACTGCATAAAATGTAACCGCGAAAAAAGGAAACTGTATAGTTGACAAAGTCTTAATATTTTCATATTTGTAAAATTATAGGGCAATGTAATTTACACATTTAACTAACCTGGTTTTATAGTTGTGCATATGAAATTAATTAATTAATTAATATATTGAATCAAAACGTTTTTTTGTCAAATGCCTTTTGTCATATATAATGCATATGATACCGCATATGAATGTAACCGCGAAAAACGTAAACTGTATAGTTGACAAATTCTTAATATTTTCATATTTGTAAAATTATAGGGCAATGTAATTTAGACATTTAACTAACCCGGTTTTATAGTTGTGCATATGAAATTAATTAATTAATTAATATATTGAATCAAAACGTTTTTTTGTCAAATGCCTTTTGTCATATATAATGCATATGATACCGCATATGAATGTAACCGCGAAAAACGTAAACTGTATAGTTGACAAATTCTTAATATTTTCATATTTGTAAAATTATAGGGCAAAGTAAGGCAACTGCATAAAATGTAACCGCGATAAACGTAAACTGTATAATTGACATATTCTTAATATTTTCATATTTGAAAAATTATAGGGCAATGTAATTTGCACATTTAACTAACCCGGTTTTATAACTTTCCATATACAATTAATTAATTAATATATTGAATTAAAAGGTTTTTGTGTCATATGCATTTTTGTCATATATAATGCATGTGAAAATTCAAAGTGTATGTATGCAGAGGAATAAATATTTAATAATGACAAACTAGAATGTTAACAATTAACGAAGTAGTACAGTGTTGAATTATTGAGTGTTGTGTCGTGAGAACCAATAACGTTATACAATTAAACTGTAGTTGCCTCACTGTTACTTTACTACATGTTGTCGGAAGAAGTTTATTTTATAGTGAAATTGGTGACTGACAGCTAACGTGATCGTCGATCAAGCTTCTCTGTAAGTGAAAACGATATAAATCATAAATCGCAACACCTGAATAGATCCTACGGTGATATTTTTATATCAATGTTTTTTTTTGTGAAAGGTTTAAATATGAAAGTTTACTTTTCAATCGAATATAAGTAAATAATAAAAGTAAGTAATTATTGTAATATCGATTTATTAGTGAAAATTTAACTGTATCTTTAACATATATTTATACTTTAAAGTTAGTACACCTTATGTTATCTAGACAATTTCTGTAAGACAAAATATTATTTAATTTTTTCTTTGTCTTCATTTTCAATCATGAGACGCCATTTGTTTTTTCACACAAAATTTTTATCGGTTTGATTTATGTTTTGTTTTTTTTTATTACCTCCTCATAAATATTACATAATACCTAATGGGAAATATAGTACAGTTCAAAAACAAGGTTGAATGGTATTTACCGACGGCACTTGTCGCCACCATGCCGAACTGCAAAAGTGCCTTTTCAATCAAAAGGACCAGATGTTCTTCAGGGCGTTTATTAATCTAGTTTCTTTACTGCTTACTTCGTCCTCTCGTGGCCGTAAGTATGGGAAGGCACTTTCGCGTTATGTGGTGAATTTAATCTTCGCATAATATATACATACCATTTCAGTCTGGATCCGATAAGCTTTTACAGTTATGTACCTCTTGAGGTAAAATTAACTGTTATAAATACGTTACATACTTATAACATACTGCATATAACATGCTAATATTTACAAAATCACTGTGAATGTGCACATAGCTTGACAAAAACATGTAAGTATTGCTCGCTTGGATTCCGTGGCAACGAAATATTGTAATGTAATATAAATTGCTATAATTTCTTGAAGATGTAATAAAACAAAAATATTTAGAGAAGTTCACCAATAAGGTCCATTCGAATTCCATATATGATAATAGTTTTTTTTATGTATACGTTGTGTCTTTTACTGGCTTACATAAGATTAATACTTTAATACTGTCGCTGAGTATTAAGGTTTTTATGATACAGCTTTAGTTACTTTTGTATGAAAGTAATATAAGGCAAGTTTATTAGTACCGCCTTAACCTAGTTAGATAAATTTAACGGTAGCTTTTTATCTATGCTGTCGGTTTAGATGCGACTATAAAAAGTTAGTGGATATAGAGTATATTAGATTGTCCAGTCGTGAGAGACAATCCACACATAAAATATTCTTACCTTGGACTCATAACTTGGAATGATGAGTTTTATGACAGAATTGTTTATATCGTTTAATTAATTAACATTTTTGTTTTGAGTGTAACTATAATTTTAGGTAGTTAGGTAGGATATGGAGGTAATATAAGGAAAAGTCAATATTAAATGATATTATGATATTAAGGCCGATACTATAAGTTTTGCCATTTAAGAACGTTACTTCGTGTTTTTTTATTTAATTTTTTTACATAACGCGAGTTAAAAAATGTGTGACATATTCTGGATACCGAAAATCATTACATATTATAAAATAAAGTCCTCCGCCTCGTCTGTCTGTCTTTCTGTTGTCTTTGTGTCTGTCGTGATAAACTCAAAAACTACTGAGCGGACTTTCATGCGGTTTTCATTATAGATATATGTGATTCACAAGGAAAGTTTAGGTACATAAATTGTCAAGATTTTTTGTAATTTGGATGAAATATAATGATAATTTTTTATTAATTATTTTTCTAATTTTTATTTATGTATATATTTGACCTCTGTACTCGTATATGCACTACCTACAAAACTATTTGATTGACAACAATACCGCTGGTTAGCTGGAAGAAAATGCTTTATAGCATTAAGCTCGCCAATACATTTGACCTCTGTATATGAACTACCTACAAAACTATTTGATTGACAACAATACCGCTGGTTAGCTGGAAGAAAATGCTTTATAGCATTAAGCTCGCCAGTGTACAAACAAAAATTGCACTAAAGTATTCATTCATTCATAATTGTTGGAAGTGTCGGAAGAAGTCAATCCGCCTGGGCGTTTTCATCAAAACCGCTGTCAAATCACTTTGAGATATAACAAAACAATTGAGATAATAAAAGAGACACATGAAGTCGTGGGAATCAGCTAGTAAAATATATAAAAAAATGGCTCATCTAACTGCTTGCTGTAAGAAAGTTTTAACTATTAAAACTATGATATATCGACTTCAAATTGGGAAATTAAGTTAATGTATATGTATATGTTGACTAAAATATCTACTCTTCTGTAGATAATTATTTTTAGAAACATTTTAGCATGAATTAAAAGAGGTATCACTGTCGACGCTTCGTTACAGTTTGGTTATGACTACTAAATAATCAGAATTTACCGAATATACAGGACTTTGTTTATATACATATTTCAAATTTCAAAAATGGATTTCGAAAATGACAGTATATTTACAGAAGCCCACCGAACCGTCTGCAATAAAGAGATATGAGCGACATTTTGTTTACGAGGGCGGCCGATTTTATTTCGAAAGAGTTCTCATATCGAACGAGGTGGTTGCCGTGGACGGCGCGTGCCGGTGTCGTGTCGAAACACACGTACACCACGCTTCAAACTATGGACATCGCTGTGACGTGAATCATCAAAAAGAAATGAACAAATCATCTGTCAAACAGCATTTATAATAGGTGTCATTAGTGGGCTTTCAAAGATTTATAAAACATAAACCGACTCCTAATTCATGGCGTTATTATAATGACATCTAAAAAATAGTTTCCAATTTATCTTATTTTACAGATATTTCTAGAATATTTATTCAACTAAACCTGTATTTTATATCATCACGTAACTGCAGAATATTTCTATTTTTGTTGGTATTTATCCAAATAGATACTCGAATATCTCATTTGGCATCTCTCCTAAATTAACCTTCTAGAAAATTCAGTTTGCCATTAGTCATATAGAGGTACTCCAAATTTCATACATGACTCTTATATCTTATTGGTATATATGTATTGATTTCATACATCGCCTCAAAGTAAAAATCCTGTACATGTTTGCACATAAGTATAATTGTTAATCTCCTTGTTTTTCTAAGTTTATATTAAAAAGTTTAATAAATAAACTTATTATAGAAGCGATAGCTATCTATTTTATAGAGAATCATATATTATGACCTAAATAATATTGAATTCAAAGCCAGTTCTAGATACCATGTATATCATCCTTTTTGTCAGATTGGCTTGAAACGTTTAAATTTATTGTAAACTAGCGTAAAGTTGTGAAGTTAGATATATGCTGTCGCTGACTTTTTTGTAAGCATCATCAATCTTTACAACTTTTCTCTAGAACTCAATCATATATCTCTCATCGTTAAGGCAGCGTTCGTAAGAAACGTTTTCGTTCGACTGGTGTTTCCCCGAATTACTTTGAAAATCCGACTACCACAAAAAAGTTTTTAATTTTTCTGGCCTATGGTTAATATATAGCCTATGACACTCACAAATAACGTGGATATCTATTGGTAAAAGAATTTTCAAAATCGGTTTCAAAACGTTACAAACTTACAAACTTTACCCCTTGATAATATTAGAATAGATAGAATATGTCGTTCAAACTATTGAATGCTTTCTTGTGTATATAAATACCATATACGGATTTTATATTAAACAGTCTTTTACGCATTCCAAGTTTTACTCTACGCTAACCAAGTCAGGTTAGGCTCCTACACAGTACTAGACTATATCACAAAATGCTTACTATTATATGGAAAGCCCATTAAATCTATCCGTATCTAGCTCCACCCCTTAAAGGTAACAATAATTAGCACGATACAGATGCACGAAATTCAGCTTTTACCCTTTAATCAGCCGTAACGTATACACACATTAATGTCCGTATGCGATGATAAGGACTGACAGTCATAATTGCTTACTAACTCTCGATTCGAATTGAAACGAACGGTAATAGAAACATAAGCGAAACGAAATGCATGCGCAGTTTACATGACTTGTCATGTAGCGTTCATAACTTTATACATTAACAGTGACGAGAACGTAGCTACCGAGCTAATTGATTTGCGATTCGCTATTAAAAACAGTCGCGGTCGTAGCCGACGACTACAAACAACACGGTCAAACGCAGTTGCGAAACTTACCGAGCTAATTGATTTGCGATTTGCTATTACATACAGTCGCGGTCGTAGCCGACTACTGAGCGACGACTACAAACAACACGGTCAAACGCAGTTGCGAAACCAATCGTCTGCGGTTTCGAATGTCATAGTGACATAACTCGGGTCAACATGCCCGTAACTAGACGAAGAATTGACCGTCTTATTGTTAAACGTTTGTCATTACACTTTTGAGGTAGTAGTACGTAGATAAATGCCTTGTTAGTACCGTCTCTTGGATTTTTTTTTTATAGTAGCACGGCAAAATGACTGCTATTACATTTTCGAGGTAGTAGTACGTAGATAAATTCCTTATTAGTACCGTCTCTTGGATAAACCAGTAGCAAAGTGGTTAATCATAAGTTCATTGTTTCTAAGACTTTACAAACATACATAAAGACAAAGGCTGACCTTTTTGACACTTCCTTCCTTATACTCACTTTAAATACAATATGATATAAATGACAACTTGTTTGTCTTTAAAATATTTCAAACCATATAGAAGTCAAACGTTAGTATGAAAAATGATAATCTAATATCATGTCTAATAATAAATCTCCTATACAGATTCTTAGGTCAAACTATGAGTTGGCGGTATACTTGATACTCTGAACGTCTTGAGAAGCGATTTATAAATAATATAAATATATAACATAAATAAATACGGTCGATGGCTTTAAGATTTAAACCAATTACTATGAATGAAATCAGCATAGTCGATACAAACATATAAAAAGGAAGGGACCGATTTGTAAAACTGCCGATGGCTTAGAACTGTTTAGAAAACCAGTTCTAATAAAACATAAACGCTTCGATTAAGGGACCACTGCCTCTGGCTTCAAATGTATTCTTCGTATGTTCGTGAACATACATATTTCAATATATTTTGTGTGGTTGTATTATTCAACTTGTAATGAATAATACAAATTATCTTTAAAAGCTTTCATCTTTTCGAGTAATTAAATATAAGTAAATATATTTATCTTCTCTTATTAATATTATAAATGACGAAGTTTTTGACGATAGATAGATGTTTGTAAGCCTTTCACGTAACTACTACTTAACCTATTTTGATGAAACCTTGCAGTAATATAGTGTATTTACGCAGTCGCGTAGGCTATAGTTTATAGAGATAACTTAAGTCGCGGATGTACTTTAATATATTAAATTCACATTTTAATACGCATTTTACACTACGGCCCCTAGTGACTAAGGTATGTCAAATATGACATAACAAATTGACCTTAAATTTTTTAGCTAAATTAAAATTATATAGCGCTTTACATTAACAATTTTATATGTCTGCGTCGACGACATCGTTGGCACGCGAACGCGGCCACAAAATAAGAATACAATTCCTACTTCGATGTGTTCAAGGATGAATGCCGATTGCGTGCCCGCAGGATCGATTAGCAGGTGGATCACGCACGCAGCGCTGCCATGCCGTCATATCCTCACCTCAATTGGCCACGATAATTAATAAAAGAATTGCGCGCGCGCCACGCGTCGCTATGTTCGGCGATGGGCGGTAATTTTCGACACATTGTTGACGTTCTACGAGACGGATTGTTTGCACACACAAAAATTATTGTGTTATACGGACGTAGGGAATAAAGATTTCGATGTGATTTGCGTGAGTCACCGGGTGATACACGAGGGTGCGGTCGACTCTAATAGGTAATGGCATTTGCGGCAATTGTTCTATAAAGTTCCGGTTGATGCTCTGACCGTCAGAGGACCAATGTTAGAAATGATAAATTTGCTATTGTTTAACAATTGACTAACGTGCAACAAAGTGACGACATCTAAAATATTTTTGCACTAAGAGAGAACCTTGAAATATTAATTACAATGAAATTAACTGACGAATTACGTAATCTTCAACATTAAGGAAATCTTTAATTTTAAAATATATAATTCGCAGGTAAATATTTCATACTGAATATACAATGTACCTAAGATAGTTCTGTTAACTTGTTTTGATCTGGTCGTCAAACTGTAGTAAAAAACCTACCTAATATGTTTCATAGATTCAAATACATTATAT
The DNA here is from genome assembly GCA_015888305.1 of Antheraea pernyi. Lineage (NCBI taxonomy): Eukaryota > Metazoa > Arthropoda > Insecta > Lepidoptera > Saturniidae > Antheraea > Antheraea pernyi. The sequence goes on from MU160171.1 coordinate 53,495, forward strand.
CGTCAAGAGCACAGTACAATATATTAATTTTAGAAGATTAATTTAAAGGATGAAGTTTGCGTCATAAGCCTTCGATTTATTGAGAGACCGAACAAATCACCTGTCATGCCATCTCACCGTATGACAGGCCCTTGCGTCTCGTCTGTCACCCGCCCATACAGGGCACGGGCATAGAGACGCGACCTCCGCGAGCATGAGACACGAGGCCGAGCGCCTCGTCAGCCTTTCGTTTAATAAACAGACTGTCGATGAGTTCAAGGCGTTTTATGAGAAATATATTACCTTGTCGATTGTTTTTTATTTTATTTCCGCGGTTTCCTTTGTCTATCTTCTGAACGCTATTGATTCGTGACAAGTATTGCAGAGGTCGACGTTATCCGATACTCAAACTAAATTATATTGATCATCTCGAATCGGTAACGAAATATAAATGTTCATCTTTACGTTCTGATGATAGAGATTTTTTTGAACAGGAGTTAATAACCTATGACTTTAAAAAATAACAAAGACGCGCGAATCGGCGTCGGTTTATCTCACATCTTTTTACAACCTTTCTATATATAAGTTGTCGGATAAGCCATCGTTTATTTTTAAAATAATGTAAAAGTATAACACATTTTCTAATCACATGCTATTGAAGGTCAGAATTTAATTCTCTATAGATTCTTGGCTAATAAAATCTGAAGTTCTATTTATTATAATAGCTTTTAAGATCGAGATGGTATTATTTAGATTTAAGTTTTCTGGTACAACTATCAAGTACAAAACAAAAGAAGTAATCTGAGAATATAACATCTATACTATATCTATATATATAGTAAAAAGAACAACAAGAAATGATAACAGAAGAAACTTCTATTAAAATAACGTACGCTAATTAAAAGCAAAATTAAAAAAGATAAATATTTACTTTACAGCAGTAGGTCTCATTTATTGCTAACTTTGTATGTATCATAAAGCTAGACTTTTGGAAGCTTCGATTTTTTTTTCCAAACTTGTTGTTATCTCAAAGAGATCATTTGAAATCAGCAATATAAAGGGAGAGAGGGGTGATCGCAATTTGATACGATTCAGTACTTTGACGTATTGCATGATGTTTGGAAGCCTGGATTGAGTTTATATTATCAGTTGATAAAGAAATTTATGAGCGGTAGTGAGTTAAGAAGTGTTTGCATAATTCCTATCGAGCACAAGTATTTTACAATTGTGTTATTTACTGTCATCTTTTATATAAATAGTTAAAAAATGTAGCTTTTGTTGTTTGTTCGAACTGATCTCGAAAATAGTTGAACCGATTTTTATGTGCCTTTTACTGACAAATAGGAAACTTTTTAGAGTGCTACATACCATTAGCTTTTTTATAGAGGTTAAGCAGTGATGATAAACTTTGACAGAAGTAATTTAAAATCGGCAAAACACGTAGTTCCCAGTAAACAAAAAATATTTTTTTACGATTAAATCAAATACAATAAAGTGTACAACTTAGCAGCCATTCCTAAGTAGATACTTTAAAAAAAAATGTCTATATTATCGTCTTATTTTACTGTCGACTCATAAATAATAATCCATTTTAGACTTAAGATAGAAACTAAAAGATACGTGACTGCAATGTGATAGCTTTTTACTCGCAGAATCTATTCGTTTGACTTGTTTCATTACACTGTAGAAGCAACGACCTCTCAAAACTTTAAGAATTTTCTTAGTAACAAGATTCTTTATTCAAAATCAAAGAATATAACAGAAGCCAATTTAGGACGCCTCGGACAATGGTTATAGAACGTTGACCCTTAAAATGGAATGTTCGTTTTCAGGACTAAAATGTATTTAATTATGTCCGGAAGAATTTGTCTGAAAAGTTTTGTTCGAATATCTCATCTAAAAAGTTAATGTAATTATTTATTGTATATTCTTTGAATTAAATTCAGATTCAGCTATAATATCGTATATTTTTCTATAACCTCTTAAGTTAAACTAAGGCAAAGAAATTAATAAAAAAGCCCATATCAGTAGTAGCATTCCTTAAGAATAGTAATGAAGCGATACTTATGAATTGAATTTTAGCAGACAAGAACAATTTGATATTTACAATACATACATAATGTAACTCTATCAGAACCTTTCTGTGAATTCTGATTTCATCACAATACGTATTTATGATGCGAATAGGATCTCAATAGCAAATAATTTCAACATACATCGAAAATGTTTCTGTTCAAAATGGGCATAGTTATTACATAATAATATCCTGAATAAATATTAAGGTCATAAACAACACATATAAGGCTTACGACACGCGAGTCAACTGGGCCGTGATAATCGGGGAGCAAACCGCGGGCTAACTGTGCGTTGTGCAACGGTCGCTGTGTGCGGCTCGGGCGCGTGCGTACCGCCTGATGCTATGCTATGCTATGTGATGCGATACGACACAATGTACTGCATTGGCGTTAACCTTAATATGTTTTTTTAAGGGTGTAAGGGGTGTCAAATAACATCTAAAACTTGAGACAGTCAAGCCAACCTCACCTGCACGTGGTGCACCCTGCTGAATAACGAACGAGGCAATGGCGAAAGCGGGGTGGTAGGGTTTTACAGCCTGACTAGATCGCAACCACCATATATATGGCGAAAAAGCCCGTCATAGTGATTCGTGTATGTGCCTATCCAGCTTTTCGCAGGCCGGCATGACAGCGGCGACCGCCGAAGGATAGTATGTCACTCGGTGGTCGCCATTGTTTTTGAATTGTACTATGCTTACCATCAGGCACAGTGCAGTCATTTTGCCGTGCTACTATAAAAAAAATGAATTACATAAGAAATCATTCATAATTACATTTATGTAATTATTACATAAAAAAAATAATTGTTTTGAAGTGAATATGTCTTAAGCACGGTTGTGATTGAAAAACGAAATAGTGACATTAAAAAAAAAACAAAACAAAAGTTATAGGATTTAACGTAGGCGAAAATGAGATAGAATATATTAAATAGTATTTCTTATATTCGCGAACTCCTTATAATATATTGCAATACCATTAGGCATTGGTCCGAGCGTTCTAGGTGTGTATGTTTGTATGTGTGTCTGTACGCCTGTGTATTACCAAGCCTTGGGACACGATGTCATAACCAACTTTGTGTATAGTTCATGTGTATCGATTATATGACTATTTTATCATTGTTAGTGATTTCACTTCTACTGCGTTTGAAATACACAGATTTTTTTTAATGTACCAACATTTTAATGATATTTTCTAATTAAGTGTAGACCCCTTGCGAAGCCTTGTACATACTGTAAGTTTGTAGTTAAAAAAATAACTATTATTGGATTTTTTTGTTGGAAATTGTTTTGTCATTATTTATTTATTTCAAAATCCAAGAGCGTACATATATTTTTATAAGATAACGTACAATATGTAACAATCGAAACCAAAACAGTACATCTTATCAATAACAAAGTGATAAAGAATAATAATAACATTAGAAACGAACATTATAATTTATATTTAGTATATTTTGACTAATATTTTGTTGTAGCTTTTCGACTTTGTTATCGATGTATAAAAACTGGAAATCTTAAAAATGTATACTGTATAATATGCACGATTAAGATTAGAATTAGCTCATTATAAAACGTATATAGCTGGCATATGACATAATAATAATTGTATCTTATGTTTTAGTGTACACGGTCTTTATATCATAATGTGTAATATGTGTGTAGAAAACCGCAAACGTTAGAAATCGCGGACATGCGTATTGAATGAACGGGTGCGCTGTGCAAAACATCGACTCGGGGTTGAATGGAACATAATTAAATAAACCAATGAGTCGAGAACTGACTTATGGTTTACAAGATAATACGATTCTATTAAGTATGAATTGTACTTTTGTTGTGTTGACAGATAAGTAGTCCGGTGAAGCTGTTAGGGCCTTACTAGGCCAATAGCGAAGAAAGTTAGAAAAAAAATGTGTTGACAGATAGGTATGTCTAACTTTTAATGTTATGGGACTATGTTAAGATGGTATATTACTCTCATTAGCTACAAAATGCCTATTTACTTGTGGTACTCTGTATAATCTATAAATATATTAATGAAGCTAGCTGTTACGCGCGACTTCATCTGCGTAGTTTATTACTTTAACAATATATTTTATGTATAGGGGAAAATATGACTAAATTAGAATGGAAAACTTTTCTTTGCTTACAAAATTTCTTTGCATTTTTTGTCCAGTGCATGCACGCCACTCCGCTTGCCACATTTCACAAATCGTTGGCTTATAATAATTGTTGTTTTTTAAAACTTTCATACTCAAATGAAGATATTGTAAATTTTTTTTTAAAAGGACTAAGTGTCTAAAATGTAAAAAACTAAAAAAGTTTGATCAAGTTTGCGTGATTTGCGCACATCGGCAGACCTCTATCATTTTACTTATACAGATAATTATCTATATCCTTTAATAAATCTTCGTCATAATGAATACATAGATACGTCCTTTAGAAATAAAACAGTAATTAATTTTCACAGTATTTTATTTACACAAGAAAATTTTAACAAAAACCTTGAAAATATTCCCTTTAAAAAAAAACCTGAGGTAATAAGCATTAAAAAAATACAGCGGAATTGCGAAACTTCTCCCTTTTAAAGTCGAGTAAAAATTGTTGGTAACTCTCAGGCAAGGCAAACTATTTGCAAAAGACTATATTAACGCAAGACAGTTATTACGTAGGTTAAAATTAAAGCAAAAAGGTTATATCTTATATTATTAAAATAGTAGTCCGGTGAAGCTGTAAAGACCTTGCCAGGTCAATAGCATAGTCAGTTCGAAAAAAAAGAAAAAATTATTAAAATGTATGCCAACCAATCAACCAACCAAACGGTTGTACGCGATCAACAACGCACGCGCGCGGATTTCTGTAATCGTTGCACGTATACAACGTTATAACCGGAAATTATCGTGTAATGTAAATATCCTGAAAACAAAGATCTGTATCAAAAAATTACTTTTAATATTCTGCAACATATGAAAATGTAATAATAGGTCATCTATTTATGCCACGTCCGTAGTTATATTGTTTCATGGTTATAGCGGCGAATACGTGCGTTTCATTTTATTTTATACAGTACTAGAAAACGCCCCCGTATTTGTTTACATTAATGCATACGTATAAATATGCCGTAAAAACATCAGCCTATAAGAGACTTACTGCAGGATTATAGGCCTTTTAGCAAAGGAACGTATGGGTACCAAGAACATTTCTCAGGTTCAGGATTCCTCACGATGTTTTCCTTCACCATCAGCCGATAGTGTTACCAATTTAAATTAGTATAAGTAAACTAATTGCGAAATACGAGCATACGTTGATAAAAGCCGGGATTCGAATCTGTAGACATTGACATTCCTCCGATCAAACCACTCGGCCATCATGACTCTGTTGTTTGCCCGGCCTAATATTTGAAACGGCTGAACCGAATTTTATGAGCCTTTTACTGTCACATAGAGATTATTTCCTGATATTAAAGAAATTGAACACAGTCCGTAATAATTAATTACAGAAAACACGTGGTCCGCACGAAATAACATTCTATTGAACGAAAGCGAAATCATAAATATATAGATATAGCTCTTAAGATTGAATGGGAATAAAATATCGTATACGTCAATTAAGGGATATATAGTTTCTTCTCAGTGACAACGTTTTTAGAATCGTATCAAAAGTGCCTGATTTTACTAATAATAAACTTGTGTTAACATAATGGTTTCTAATTGTAATTAATGATTGATTAATTGTAACTATGAAAATGATCCGATCATATAGATAATTATAGTCCTAAATAATTGTTACTACAACTTACCGCGACTAACTATCCAATCTAAATATATACTTTATAGGTATATTATCTAATTAATTTGGACTGAAAGGTGACCCACCCATGGTCGAGGCGTACCGGACAATTTTGTCAGCTTAACTTTCGGAACCTGTAATGAGTAATACAATTTTTTTGTGCTATAACGTTTAGACGTACAACCTCTTTGTCTTGTCACAATGGACTTACGTCAGAATCATTCACCCACAAAAGCAGTCTGTTACTTAGTCATTTTCGCTTAATTATTACAAAATTATGAGAGCCCGTCGCACCCACGCCCCGGTAACATAATAATATTATCGTCTTTAACAGTCTTTGATATAATACAATATCTTGATATTACATTCCTTTCTTTTAGCTTCTTTATAGGTATTCGCGTGGGCAAATTTAATCTATCCATAAAGTAATGCTTATATGATGTCAAATTAATGATCATATGTTTACTAGACATCTAGTCTGTTGAATTATGATATACAGCTAAACAAAGGCTTTGATAAACGTTGACTCTTGTTATGGGTTAGCGTCTACGTTACAATAAGCATACAAGAGAGTTACAAAATCTCTTTAAAAAGTAATGCTGTAAAACATACAGCACCTTCTTCGACATCAGTTTTTCTAAACCCTCGTGTGAACGAGGAATTAGAGCACAAGCCCACAACAAAGAACAAATAGGTAAAGGTATTACAGCAAACAAAGAATTGAGGGCAGTGTTAGAGCTCAGAGAGTTCAGCTTAAAACTCTATCTCTAATGTTATGTAGTAATGGTGTATCCAATTCGACTGACGTTAAATGCGAAATGCAGTTTATAGCTATGCATAACCGATTTAAATAGGAGCGCAACCCAAAAGCCAGGAATAATACTCCTACTTTTGAGAGCTTTGCTTTGCTTTACAGCAGAAATAGGTTTTTTTTCTCTCGAACTGACTTCGCTATTGGCCTTTTTGGAGGCCTATACAGCTTCACCGGGCTACTAAGGCGAGCGGTTAAGGCACTCAACCGATTTTCCGAAATAGGTGCGGTGGTAGTGTTGTTAAATACGAAACTTTCCCAGGCGCTTCCATTCTTCAAATGTAGATGTGTGGATTTGTTTCTTTGTCAATTTTGTACCAACTTCCTTCACATACTGAAAAGGACACAGACCATTCACCACGAGTACGCATTTAACATCGATGATCGCTCTCTTCTCGCGCATGCAATAGATTAATAAGTCAAAAAGCATCTACGAATTACGAATTGAAATGAATATTACAGTTTCGTGACCGCATCCTCCATGATTCGTGATATTTAGAGGCGTTTCATATTCTAGTTTATACTACGGTTAGAATAAAACAGTAATGGATATTTAAATGTAACGATAGCAACCGCAGGTGCGAAGGAACGTGCGCGTTCCGTTCCTAAAAACGAGGATATCTAAACGTAACATTGAGGTTTTTCGGGATTTCACTGGACTGCGGTTACTATCTAGGTCGTTGCGGAGATGGATTTAATTTACTGTAATAATACTTAATAATATAAGCTGTGATACTGTGATAAGATGGTGCTTCGATAAATATTTGATAGTAGGTAATTAATATTTATTATTTATGTAATACCAATAAACGCTCGCGACTTTGTCTATGTGTGTATTTAATGTATACATAATCTTCTTGACATCATGTCTTCAATCATCATACATTTAATGTCGGGCGGATTGGATACAATTTTACTACTTTATAACATGAGAGATAAAGTTTTAAGCTGATTTTTCTGAGCTCTAACACTGCATTCAATTCTTTGTTTGTTGTATAACACCTTTAGTTATTTCTTCTGTGTTGTGAGCTTGTTCGGAATATCGGAGATTTGTGCACCGATTGCTATTACCACACGACGATTCAGAAAAACTCTTAGGGAAGGAGGTGCTGTATGTTTTACAGCGTTACTTTTTAAAGAGATTTTGTGATTCTTTGTAAACTCATTTCAGCTTAGGCGCCAACCCATACCAAGAGTTAACATTCATCAAAGCCTTTATATGTGACGTTAACGGTTTAAGCAACGCGAGACGAGGCAGCTTAGGTGTAAGCTCATGCCGATCGACCAAACGGTGCTGGTTTTTATTAGCACCGTATATCCGACATCCATTTCCACATATATGGGTAATAATACTTGTTCTGTAGACGGAAGTGGAATATGTATGCGCATGTACTTAGTTAAATCATTTATATTATAAATTTGTTCGTATATGAATCGATGAAACAAATGAATATCGAATATTATTTTACAATATTCATTTTTTATGAGCTTTAAACCCGTTGCTTTTTTTTTTTTTTCTTTTTTTTTTTCGAACTGACTATGCTATTGACCTGGCAAGGTCTTTACAGCTTCACCGGACTACTAAACCCGTTGCTTATGGTTATCGTCTTTTATAAATGAATACATAAGGCTGGAACGAGTAATCCCGAAAATAGTACGAGAGCCTAGTAAATAAGGCATATTTTTTCCCTATGATTCCGATGATATATACGCATTCCGGACTGTTCAAACATACTTTTTTCTTACCATCAAACAATGTTATCTTAGCGAGCGAGGTTCGAACCATCTGCATATCGACGCGTCCGAGAATCTGGGCTGTTTGAGTTGATTTATGGAAATTCCTTTGGATTTATGTGAGGACTTATCCACATCGCATCGTTATAAAATAAAATTATGTTTGTTTTTTTTTTTAACTTACATGTGTGCGAGCTTTATTATATACGATACGATACTAGGGTACTTGCATTGAACCATCATTCCAGATTTGGCTTCTTTGGGTACAAATCAAAGAAATAAATTTAAACTTGTTTATTGCCGGTATACGTTTGATCCTTAGGGTATAGTGTAATGTTTATAACCTATATAATAATTTATAAGTCATCTACTTATCTGTAAAAAACGTCAAAAAAGGTTCAGCGGTTTAGCTTTTTTTTTTTTTTTTTTTTTTTTTTTTTTTTTTTTTTTTTTTTTTTTTTTTTTTTTTTTTTTTTTTTTTTTTTTTTTTTTTTTTTTTTTTTTTTTTTTTTTTTTTTTTTTTTTTTTTTTTTTTTTTTTTTTTTTTTTTTTTTTTTTTTTTTTTTTTTTTTTTTTTTTTTTTTTTTTTTTTTTTTTTTTTTTTTTTTTTTTTTTTTTTTTTTTTTTTTTTTTTTTTTTTTTTTTTTTTTTTTTTTTTTTTTTTTTTTTTTTTTTTTTTTTTTTTTTTTTTTTTTTTTTTTTTTTTTTTTTTTTTTTTTTTTTTTTTTTTTTTTTTTTTTTTTTTTTTTTTTTTTTTTTTTTTTTTTTTTTTTTTTTTTTTTTTTTTTTTTTTTTTTTTTTTTTTTTTTTTTTTTTTTTTTTTTTTTTTTTTTTTTTTTTTTTTTTTTTTTTTTTTTTTTTTTTTTTTTTTTTTTTTTTTTTTTTTTTTTTTTTTTTTTTTTTTTTTTTTTTTTTTTTTTCAAAATAAATTAAAAAACTTACTCGGCTTCTCTGCCTCGCGTCGGACCTGTGACAGCACACGAAAACACAGAAAAAAAAACAACAAAGGAAATAGCAGGTAGGTGCGTAAGCGAAAATAAAAAAAATCTCACTCAAACACGTGGGTCGGTGTAAGTTACGAAAAAAACACGGAGCGCACGTGCGTACGCCACCGCGTCCTGATCGGAACTCCCGGACTCAGCGGTTTAGCTGATATCTCAATCTTATTTATACCTCTAGATTATCTGTTGATGCACGAGCGACTGTCAAAACAATATCGACAACATACACATATATATATAATATTTTTGTATATACTGCATTGTGGTAAATATATTCGAATTGTTTTAAAAAGTTTCGTGTATAAGGATTATTCTATGTTTATTAACTATTATTATAATGATGTCATGTTTTTGTGTGTTCGTAAGGAAGTAACCTCTGGAAGTATTGATTCGTTTTTGAAATATGTTTCTTTAGTGAAATAGTGATGTAGGCTTTGATTAAGGCGATTTTAATTATTAATGATTTCGCGAACGGTTTCTACTTAATTATCAAATATAGTATTCAAAAATAGCAATTTTAAGTTGCAACAATCGTTTTTTTAATATAATAATAATTAATGATTATTTATATTCGATGTCCGCAGGTTCGGACCTCGGCATGTACCAACGAATTTTTCGGAATTCGCGTACATTTACTAATTTCAAATTGGTAACACTATCGGCTGACGGTGAAGGAAAACATCGTGAGGAAACCTGAACCTGAGAAATGTTCTTGTAGTACTACTGTATGTGGGAAAAATGTAGAACTATGGATTTCTTAGAGTTTGAAATCGCCAATATGTCATGGGCCGTGGTGATTACGCCCATACCTTCCTTTGGGAGGAGGCCTATGGCCCTGCAGTGAGTCTCTTACAGGCTGATTTATTATTTATTTATTTATTATAAGCTATAAACGATTTAAATATTTCAAGTTAATTTTATAGTGTTTATTGTATACTTGATCTTTATGATCGCAGAATACATATTTCATAAATATTCAATATATAATTTTACAGGGTTGTTATATCGCGCGCATAAAACGTGTGAAAACATTTGACGAAGAGGCTGCAAATTTATTTCGAGAACACTTAAACTAAATAAAACAAGATTTCTGAATACATAATGTTACAAGACATTTTATCACCGCGACCGCTTAAAGTTTCGAAGCGTTGCACATAGCGGCGCGGCGCGGCGCGGTACTAACAACACAATTGTTGTTATTTTTAAATGAGTTACTCGTAAATTTTGTTATAAATAAAATTCAACACCCACGACGTGCAACGTGAAAACTAATATGTCAAGGTTTGTTTCAGAAACATGTTTATGCATCCACACGACCGTGTAATTATTAGCTAATTCTGAACGCATCCGCGTTAACTGACGTTTGATTTATCATTCTCTATTTAACCGTGAAGTTTTAATATGTACGTGTCAAAAAAGTATAAATATTAATATTTGCGAGAAGCAAAACCTTTTCTCTTTGGCCTAATTCACAATACAGTTATACATTCCTGGCAGTAAATTAAAAAAAAGGAAGTTATTTATAACTAGCTAGTGCCCGTGACTTCGTTCCCGTATTAACAGTCTTATTGTTTCGTGCAAACGACGTGTTCTATCTATAATTATTGTGGATTGTCGTCTATTAATCATAATACTGTTATTACTACTTGTAAAATTTTAACTCATTTATAGTCACCTCTGCTTATTTTTATCAATACTACTTACTCCCTAATGATGAGCGTTATAATTTATAGGATTGCATAATATATTGTCAAGCCGTTCTACCTGCCTATAAAGTTGTCATCAAGATAGACTAAGCTGCGTCAGAGATTAGCTTGGACAAATGACAGACATTTCAATTTTATTCATATGTATAGACAATAAATTAATATTGAAAGTATGTATTAAATTAGATAATTACACTAAAATAAAGAGGCTAAAAAACTTAATTCAAATAATATATAATACATAAATAATAATACAGTACATAAAGCATAAATTACAATTATAATTTAATGCGTATACAGGGCGATGAGCGTCGCTACGTAATTCGTATACAGGAGTACGAAAGTGAAAGCCGGTCATAATGAATACGCATCGGAAACGATACAGATTTCACATCCACTTTTTTAAACAATAGATAATTTGTTGCGAGCATCCGATGAACCGTTGACAGGTGAGATTACAGCCTTTTGTTTTTCGTTATGAAGATTTGATGTACGATTGTTGCGTGGTACACAATAATAATATATTAACAATTTCTATTTTAACGCAACAACAATATAACGTTCGTTGGTCTTTAAGTTACTTGCAAAAAGAAAAATCTTTCACAACGGGAGCCGACCATTTTATTAGACGCTTCGCAAAAACAAATAGAAGCGATTACAAATATGGTTAAATCAGCTGATGCCCGCGATTTCGTCTGCGTTATTCGATATCTTATGTTATGAACGGAGGCAAACATAAAAATACTTTGCTAACAAAATTTCCTCGTAAATAATGTCATCCGTTTATTTCTCTTATTTGCACGTGCGCAGCACACCGCTTGCCACACTTCTACAGGAAAAGAAAATAGATATCGCCGAACACGTCGTAATTATAAAAATTTATTTTCATAAAAGTCTAAAAGCTTTATCTATACGTAAAATAAAAATGTAATTCTAACGTTTTTTTTTTATTCTTTTTTTTTTTTAGGGTTTGGTCACAAAGCGACCATGCCACCCTTATTGGAAGGCATATATAATAGATACTACATACATATAATCACAATTTACCTCCTATCGATAGCAACATTGGCTAACCTGTACAGCATCCTGGCTTCATCCGACAAAGGTGAAGCCAAAATGCCGTTACAGACCCCAACGCAACGTAAGTGTATATTTTCGAAAATCGTGAAAAACATTGTTGCAAGTGTTTAGGAATAAGTAACATCCGAATCATATTTAGAAATGTCTGTCTGTGTGTTTGTATGAACACGTATCACTGCTAAAGTACGGGGTTCACAATAAAACAACAAGAAAATAGGTAAAGCATATCCTCGGGAGTGACTTAGTGTTTGTTTCATTAAAATCAGTCCACTTTATCAGAAGTTATTGTAGTTTTAATGACGATGCGGCGTAAGTACGAGAGAAAAGTAGACAAGTAAATGGACTTAATACATTCAGAGAGAGAAAAGTAGGCAAGTAAATGGACTTAATACATTCACATGACTTTATTGATCATTGTTTTTTCATAAACTTCCACGCAGACGAAGTGCGGGCACAGCTAGTATTCAATAAAAGATATAATTTTTTAGGACCGAAACTCTACTAAAAAACAATGATCGAAATCATCTACAAGTTTTTGTGTGACGCATGCACAATGGCAGATTTCTATAAGTTTTTTTTTTTTTTATGTCATAACGGGCAAACGAACTTGGGGGTCACCTGATGTTAATTGATCACCACTGTTCATAGACACTAACAACGTCGGGCGAATCGAAAGTGCGTTGCCAGCCTGTGTTTGGGGGAAACGGAGTGAGGGGGATAGGAGAGGGGAAGGGAGGTGGGCCTCCGGCGCTCTCACTGACCGAACGAAACGCAACAATGCAAGCACTGTTACTTCACGTCGGTTTTCTATGAGGGGGTGGTACTACCCCAGACGAACCGACCCATTCATGCTGAAACCATTAATAGCTTCAGCGTGGCTCTACCACTCTTTTATTTACATAGAACATATCGGGGTCAAAAAAGGCAAATTTAGATGACATATCAATCATAACCAGACCTTAGTAAATCAATGACTCTCTGCGTATAGTTAATACTACAATCTTACAAAGAGTTAATGTATTAAGAAATTGCACACAATAGAGTATGAATAGTTCACATTATGAATGGCACATAACTATACTATCCCATTTTGTAATTTCCGCTACCGTTACCGCATCTGTGTTCAAGTTAATTCGACTTTTGCGAAAAAGCCACACAACTCTTCCCGTCTAACGTGATCGTAAGGTTAACGGTGGGGGGTAATCATTTGCGGCACCACAAGTAGCTAAGTCACCGAGATAGGGTCGCGACATAACGGGATATATGTAAACATTGACCTGAGATATATCGTTTCTTGAACTTAGGGCGTCTACGTTTACACTAACGCCTCCGTATTTAAACAAACGGCCAAGTGAGCTTTCGTATACGGACCTGTTTAACTGTTAATGCTCATTGACACTCTGCTAAGTAGGAAGTTCATGTGACAACCGATTCGTTATCATGTTGTTTATGGTGTCAACTGTTATGTGTTAAGTGAACGATCACACAGCGCTTAGTGGATTTGCAAATGTAATGTAATCCCTTTATATTCTTTTTTATTATTAATATCCATAATAAAAGATTATCCAACCTATATCATGAGACATCGACTGTTAGTTCGGGCGATATTCGATTGTCAAAGGCCACTTAATATCTTACAGAAAAAGTAGTGGCTAAATTTATACTGTGTCAAAGGTATTTTAATTAAAACATGTAATGTTTTAATTGAAATTATTTTCGCTTGTTACGAAAAGCAAGGATTATTAACGAACTGTCGCATTGTTCCCGCACTGCTCCTGACCTCATTATATATATCACAATCAACATATAGTATATATTAATATATTTACACTGCGTCGATGGACAGAGGGTCGAAACCTAGCGACTGAGTCTGAGTTTTCCGTGAAAAAACATCTTCCTGAAATCATAACATTTTTCTATATATTCTATCAACTTTTTCTAGGTCCATCTGGCTAGCTACCACCCTCATGTTAAGGATCTGTCGCTAAGCTCCTATTGGTATGTACACGCAGCTGCATTTGTGAGCCAGCTCCCTCTGGGTTTAGCGTATTTACTAGCTTAGACCACTTCGTCATTTAATACCAGATGAGATGATCAAACACTAAAGCTCTAAAACATTAAAAGAACGTTCACGTCTATTATTTAAACAAAGGTTCCTTTTTATTTCGAATTATCGACGTTGAGTTACAATCTTTTCAAAATAAAACCTCTTGTCGTTAATATAAAAATCATACTGGCAAGTCGTTTCATACGTATCGTATTGTTGTTTATTACAGTTCGCGAATTACATAAACAGCGTTAAGGTTGGCACCTGACTACATCGAAACCAGTTGCCGTGAGACCAGTTTCTCCCCGGGGCAAGGTCCTGCCATAGACCCAGTCACGGACTGAGGGGTCGTTGTCGACCCGTTCGCTTGTGGCCTTTTAGCGAACGACCGTACGGACCGCACCGTGGAATCGTGAACATTGTTTTGTCAGATCACAGAGCTACCGGGTATTTCTTACGCTGATATTTCTTAGATGTACTTTTACACACAGTTATCTTATTGATTCCTTCCACGGCTGCATTAAATATACGTTATGAGAGAAAGACCTTACTAATGCTAAAGATGAAGTGAATATTGTGCATATATGATTTATTAATATAAAAAATCCTATAAAATTATGTGGTTTTGGTGCAACGTGAAATAACTTCGAAGTCAAAATACTCGTAAAATAAAATTGATATGTAACTTACTCAAAATACCTTTATAATCTTTACCTTGCAGTAACAAGCGTGAACATTAAAAACAAAACCGTTGTTGCGATGTTTCCAATACTGTTGTTAGCAGTAATAACTATTAACTATAAGTATTAAAGAATTGGCTAAAACCAGGCGTGAACTTTTGTTCTTGTTATGTAAATGTCAAATATGTACTAACAAATTTTATTTGCAAAGCTTTTTCAAAACCGTACACAACGGTTATGGATATTACTTCAGATGAATAAACATTTGAATAAGAAATATTTAGAGTTCCGTAAAAATATTTTAACTAATAATAAACCACAAGAATATTTTCATCTTAAAAAGTAAAGTACGAGTTAATAAAGGAATAGTATAAATACAATAACACGCGAATAACGTGATTCATTGAATTATTATTGCTCTTCACGATATGAGGTACTAGATTAATTAATCGTAAGAATCACATGAATTGTTAGTGTAGCAAATTCAAGTTATAATAAATTGGTAAAGCAGTCAAAATTAGAACGTGCGTTTGGGCGGACAGAGGGCGGGCGGAACAGCTTTCCCGGCAAAGGGAAAATGCCACGGTACCGGCACTCTCGCCGCTGCGGTCGAATCGAACGCACGCGACCTGTGGCGGGGTGAACACCGCGTACACAGCGTGTACTTCGCGCTATTGTATTTTAGCAAACATTATTTGCACATTTAAAAAACAATAATAAACGCAGTGACTTTTGAATATTTTCTGAACATTCTCCGATAGTCAAGTGTCATATTAGTGACAAGTGTAAAATGACATTGGACAGGGCCGAGAGTTGTGCTGGTAAAATACAACCGGCCACATCGGTATCCTGCTTATCGCAGTGTCAAAACATTTTCGGGAAGAGGCTTAAACGCTGGGGCTCCACTGGATCGTGGGTAAGAATCGTCAATTGTAAACAAATTACCTTTTCATAATTATCTAATTCACTACCTGTAAAGTTACATTGCACCGTAACTATTAGATTAACGCGTGCTGTTAATTTTTAAAGTTAATGAATTCTTTAAATATTTTATTTTCTAGTCTATTCATTTCCATCCATCCATTTGTCGGTTATGTTGTATGGCGACACAAAGTCGCTAACGTTTGCTATATTTTTTACCGATCCGCAAACTCAAGCCAAATTTATTTATAATTACAGTTTTTACTTTTTTAAAAACCATTGTATTGTGTGATTCTTTGCCAATTGTTGTTACTGCTATGTGTCATTGAAAGTGTACGCTTATCAAAATGGAAAAATTCTTTCATAATATTACACTGTTCTGTATGCAAATTTCATTGAGCCATATTTATAAACCAATTATCAAAACGTTATTTTAAATGCTATCGATTCTAGAAATAGAAACAAAACTTTATTAGTTCTTGCAATTTGCAACTGTTGAAAAATACAATGGTCTCTTTTCGCAGTTTCTATTTCTAGAATCGATAGCATTTAAAATAACGTTTTGATAATTGGTTTATAAATATGGCTCAATGAAATTTGCATACAGAACAGTGTAATATTATGAAAGAATTTTTCCATTTTGATAAGCGTACACTTTCAATGACACATAGCAGTAACAACAATTGGCAAAGAATCACACAATACAATGGTTTTTAAAAAAGTAACATTGTTTTGTCAGATCACAGAGCTACCGGGGATTTCTTACGCTGATATTTCTTAGATGTACTTTTACAGTTTTTATTGTTTCTTACCTATATTAGTAAATATGAATTGACGAATAATATTTACTAAAAAAAGATTACGCTTACGTAGTCTTTTTTACTATAGGCATTATTTCACTTTGAAATTATGTAATATAATGTAATAGAATAATTATGTAGGATTTTCAATAGGTACTGAAATAATAATTCTTGTATTAAACTCTAGATACAAAAAATATTAATAATAAAAATTATAACGGAATACAAATGAAATTAAAAAACATTTCACTTTTAACATTGACTTTAGCTATAAACAAGTTTTAAGGTAAAAAGGTCGCAAACAATCGCATCTTGATTTTTATTATATTTAAAAAAAACTACACAGGCTTACCTTAAATATAATAATTTGTTTGATTTTGCACGCAATTTTCATTATAAACGAATACATTTAACATTTATGGTATAAGAAAGATGTTCACTTTACCACAACACTCGACGTTATGAGAGATACTAAAAATTGTTTTTACGAGTTCAGAGCCATTAATGCAGTCGTTTGAGATTCTTTATTGACATAAATATCGTTAAACATTGCAAATTACAGTTATGGTATTAATTACAATAATTACTTTTGTTTGTGTAAGTTATTTGTTAAGAAACGATTAAAAACAGTATTACGATCTAGTCGTAAACAACAACTGTACATATTTATTATGTTACAAGTATTCTTATGAGTTCTGCCTACTCAAGAAATTTGTAAAAGGTTCGTACGATTCTGAGATGTTTTATTACACGGATGTGTAATTATACTTTGATTTTTTTATTCAATTATTTTTGTAATGTTTTGCAATATATTCATAAATTTGTAGTTTATATACGCTCTATTTATTGCTGTACCATACGATATACTTATTTCCTAATCACAATAAATCATAATTTTCGTAAACCGATGTCATTCATTTATTAATAGTGTTAATATTCCGTCTCAAAAAATTGCAAGATGAAAAAAAAACAATTAAGTTACATTTATAAATACCGTAAAATATAATCACATCATATATAAGAAAAGCAATACACGAACAGTTAAATGTGGTTATGATAAAATACCACGTATTTAAACATCCTATATATTATGGATAATGAACACGACTACAGAGTAATTAGTCGGGGAATCGGAAAGAGTCTGGTCACGTGACCGGCACGCAGTGGCCATCGTATCGCGAATTCGAAGTGTCAGGCAATTTCCAATCTGACCTTAGTAGGCTTCATTATTTGTATGCACAGTCACATGCGAAAAGAGACCATTGTATTTTTCAACAGTTGCAAATTGCAAGAACTAATAAAGTTTTGTTTCTATTTCTAGAATCGATAGCATTTAAAATAACGTTTTGATAATTGGTTTATAAATATGGCTCAATGAAATTTGCATACAGAACAGTGTAATATTATGAAAGAATTTTTCCATTTTGATAAGCGTACACTTTCAATGACACATAGCAGTAACAACAATTGGCAAAGAATCACACAATACAATGGTTTTTAAAAAAGTAAAAACTGTAATTATATGCAAGAACTAATAAAGTTTTATATTTGGTTTCTATTTTTAGAATCGATAACATTTAAAACAATGTTTTGATAATTGGTTTATAAATATTACTCAATGACATTTGCATACAGAACAGTGTAATATTATGAAAGAATTTTTCCATTTTGATAAGCGTACACTTTCAATGACACATAGCAGTAACAACAATTGGCAAAGAATCACACAATACAATGGTTTTTTTAAAAGTAAAAACTGTAATTATAAATAAATTTGGCTTGAGTTTGCGGATCGGTAAAAAATATAGCAAACGTTAGCGACTTTGTGTCGCCATACAACATAACCGACAAATGGATGGATGGAAATGAATAGACTAGAAAATAAAATATTTAAAGAATTCATTAACTTTAAAAATTAACAGCACGCGTTAATCTAATAGTTACGGTGCAATGTAACTTTACAGGTAGTGAATTAGATAATTATGAAAAGGTAATTTGTTTACAATTGACGGTTCTTACCCACGATCCAGTGGAGCCCCAGCGTTTAAGCCTCTTCCCGAAAATGTTTTGACACTGCGATAAGCAGGATACCGATGTGGCCGGTTGTATTTTACCAGCACAACTCTCGGCCCTGTCCAATGTCATTTTACACTTGTCACTAATATGACACTTGACTATCGGAGAATGTTCAGAAAATGATAAGAAAATATTCAAAAGTCACTGCGTTTATTATTGTTTTTTAAATGTGCAAATAATGTTTGCTAAAATACAATAGCGCGAAGTACACGCTGTGTACGCGGTGTTCACCCCGCCACAGGTCGCGTGCGTTCGATTCGACCGCAGCGGCGAGAGTGCCGGTACCGTGGCATTTTCCCTTTGCCGGGAAAGCTGTTCCGCCCGCCCTCTGTCCGCCCAAACGCACGTTCTAATTTTGACTGCTTTACCAATTTATTATAACTTGAATTTGCTACACTAACAATTCATGTGATTCTTACGATTAATTAATCTAGTACCTCATATCGTGAAGAGCAATAATAATTCAATGAATCACGTTATTCGCGTGTTATTGTATTTATACTATTCCTTTATTAACTCGTACTTTACTTTTTAAGATGAAAATATTCTTGTGGTTTATTATTAGTTAAAATATTTTTACGGAACTCTAAATATTTCTTATTCAAATGTTTATTCATCTGAAGTAATATCCATAACCGTTGTGTACGGTTTTGAAAAAGCTTTGCAAATAAAATTTGTTAGTACATATTTGACATTTACATAACAAGAACAAAAGTTCACGCCTGGTTTTAGCCAATTCTTTAATACTTATAGTTAATAGTTATTACTGCTAACAACAGTATTGGAAACATCGCAACAACGGTTTTGTTTTTAATGTTCACGCTTGTTACTGCAAGGTAAAGATTATAAAGGTATTTTGAGTAAGTTACATATCAATTTTATTTTACGAGTATTTTGACTTTGAAGTTATTTCACGTTGCACCAAAACCACATAATTTTATAGGATTTTTTATATTAATAAATCATATATGCACAATATTCACTTCATCTTTAGCATTAGTAAGGTCTTTCTCTCATAACGTATATTTAATGCAGCCGTGGAAGGAATCAATAAGATAACTGTGTACAATATGTTATAAAAAAAACCACGGTTTAGGCAATTATGAGTATGCAGTATGTTATAAAGCCAAAAGCAACAAAGTTCACCGCAATAAATGCCCATCAAAAGTATTAAGGAAGTCAATCCTTGACTCGAAAGTTCTCTGCAAAAACTTCTACGCATTTGTGTATAAATTAGTATACCGGATTTTATTTGTAATTGATTTTAACTCATAGTAGTATTTAGTCTATAATTCATATTTATTATATTTTATCTGATCTTAGATGCCATATTACATCTGAAACAGATACTGTTTGCTTTGAAATCATATCTTAAACGAAGTAAAAACTTCAATTTTCCTGCAAATGAGGATTTCCATGAGGATAATTCCGAACAATCGAATTCTTCTCAGCATAAGAAAAAAAAAACTTTTATTACTACAATAACGTTCTGAATATGACGTTTATGCGTTTTTTTAACGCGGACACAAAATGATATACGACCAATTCCGAGATTGTTGTGGATAATCTACTATTCGAGTAACGTGTTTAATATTTACGTAATAGTGCGTGATGCTATTTTCAGGTATAGAGTTTTTAATACAAAACAAATTTAAAAGGTTCCAAAATGTACCTTATTTTGATAACATTTATAGACTAACAAAAATACGTACGAATATTTCAGAACGTAGAAGACATAAAGGGATATTAAATGACGATCTCCTGAAATAAAAATGTTTGTAAACAGAGATACAGTTACTTATGTAGAGTCTAGTATCGGCTCGAACCTTGTCATTATGAATAATAGTGACAGTGACGTGTTCAGTTATTAAATTTTAATTGATTAATCGATTGATTGTAAGTTTACTACATTACTAAAGATTTTACTGATGACTAAGACAAATGTACCGCTTGAGCTAAAAATATAAGCTATTTTATTATTTCCATATTGAGATTCATTCAATGTAAGTAAGAACCTTAATCTTAATATAGCGACCCTGGAAAGGCTAATTGAGGGTCATTAACAGTTTTTGAACGTTATAATAGCGGCACGCTATAATGACCGTTTTGACACATTACAATAGTGACGTGAAATGTCGATTTATTTTCGAGAAAAATGTAACCTTGTTTTGTATTTAGCATTGACGCGAGTTTTCAGGAGGAGGTAGTCGTGCTGGCCAGTGGTCCTGTATATAATTATATATAGGATATAAACATATAATTTCGAATTGTGAAAAATATATATGACGAGTTGTGTTATAACTAAGTACATAATTATAATCTATTAAGGATTTTGTCAAACGGCGTTGTTCTTTGTTAGAAAAACGTAAAAAGATTTGTTCGTGGCACCATATTATATAGACATATAGTATAATATATAGTTATACGTATATATAATTTAGAAATCTAATAAGTATAATACGTTAATTTTCTATATTATAATTCGATAAACTTTAGAATTAACTGCAAATCACTATTGACAATAAACACCAGCGATTTGACCCTTCAAACGTAGTTATTAATTTATATGAACTTCATAAACGGACAAACGTCAAAACGACCGTCATACCGTGCCGGTACTATAGTGAATTAGCATCCTTTCCACCGATCGATGACAGAAAATTTTTTCGACTAAGTTGGGAATTTTTAAACGCACATTAGTTTATTAGCCTTTCCACAGCCGATATAATATTCAACTATATACTGGATTTGTGCAAGGTGAAGACGATAAAAAAAAATGTGTGTGTACTTACGTAAACGCGTTATAAGTTATACTTCTTTTTCTTTCTATTTATATCTTTATCTTTCGCCTTATTCTACGTTTGTAGAAAAAACACTAACAATAGAAATAGTTGACTATAGCTAACTTCAGGGTGTCGTGTTTTTCGTGACGGTGTGCGCGCGCATCGTAAAAACTTACTCTCATCATTTTTCCCTAACGCACCAAAATAAGTATAACTTCAACTAGAAAAATATTAATAAAATTTTGTTGACTTCGAATATTGTTGTAAGCTATATGTATTATGATTCAGATGAAGCGTGTCTCCGAACAAGAGCCTCCAGTTACGGGAAGCATGGTCGAGAGATCGAATTAATAATACAGTGAGTACTGGACCGGCGGCTAATTAATTCGATCAGATAAAACGGAAGCTTTCGACATTCGCCACGGTAAGTGAAAACCTTCAGTTAATATTCCACTGTACAGTGGCGAATACATGTTTAAAATATAATGTAAAAATGAAAGAACACCTCAGATTTTGCTCGGGCCGCTTCTTTGATTTATTTTTTGTTTATCGTGTACCTGATGAATAATACACCGAGTAAAATATGATTTAGTGCTTTACTCTGAAAGAAATGATTTATTGTTTACTTCCTTAAACGATTAAACAATCTCTCTTAAATTTTAATCATGTTTAAAGATTGCGATCAACAATCGACATTTTTAAATAACTACGTAAAACTTTAATGGATTTAAATGATACTTAAGTATTTTGTCATGATGTCAAGAAAACCGCTTAAACATTACGCATAAAAACCATTGAATAATAAAGAAGTGCTCGTGTGTGGAGCTGCGAATATTTTCTTACGGTAAAATATATCATCGCTGGGAAATCACAAAGTTACCACGTCATATTCTCTCACGGAACATCATCGTTCCCGAGTTACCGAGAGATTTACCGCAGCACATCCAGTTGCTGTTGCTTGATTGCAGATTGGTGTATTAATTGTATTGTCTACTCTAGGAATTTTGATTTATTTACAATGTAAGGCAGCTCATAACTTCTTGCCTATAAAATATATTTTATAACTATTACTACTCATGCTGATGAGAACTATTTACATTTTCCCAACATACGTAATTCTTCACGATATTTATTAATTAATTCACATGTAACGACTAAAGCTCGAAAGCCCTTAATATTCAAATTATCTGTACATTAACCGATTAACTCAGTTAGTGCGCAGAATCAAGAGTCTTCCGCATACGCATTCCGCGTTTATTTTTATTACAAGTATAACCAAACCAAACATATGGATACTTGGTAATTATAGAAATTATATGATCTGACACTAGAACAAACGTCGAAATAAGAAATAAAACAAATTTCGGCATGCTCACGGATAACTCTAGCAATCTGCTCATTAACTAGATAATCTTTTGAACAACTGTTTTTATAATATAACGGTAACATACAGGTATATGTATGTTACCAAGTTACATTAAAAAAGGATAAAAAATAAATTATTTTTTTTTGGAACGTAGTCTACTTTCAACATGCACCATGTACCATGTGATCGACATAGTTCAATAGCAATCACCGACACTCAATCGCGATACCAAATATTTACACAATTAAAATGGCTCTGCCAAGTTACGACATGATTTGCCTTCGTTAATGACAGTCGGAAAACAATTACAAGGAGAATCGAAATTCATAGTCCGTAAACCTTGCGCCATTTCGCATTCTGGAGACGTTAGCGCGCGCGCTCCAATACATTTACACTGTTCGCTATTTTAATTAGTGTTTTATGTAAGTCGTGTCTGATTGTTGTTACTTTGAACGTAAATCACGGCTTTATTATGGACGAATTATAAATCTCTCCGAATCGTAATTCACCATAAAGGTCGATTTGTGGGAGCCAATGAAAAATTAAGACAGCGCACGCTATGTCAAGGTTACATTCCTTAATGTGAGCTTTGGTAGTTCAATAATAATTACATTACATCAAGAATATTAGTAGATAGATTTATAATTTAATTTGTAAACATAATTAAATAAGTATACACAATGTAAAGTTGTAAACCGTTTCTTTGTAATTGTAATTTTATATGACATTTTTGGATTTTGCATTATCAGTTAGTATATATTTATTTATTCTAATATTCCATAGAAATAAAATAATCTCAACAGATAACGTAATAGTTTTATGGTGTTTTGAAATGTATTTAAACAGACAAATCGATTTAGTATAAGATGATATTCTAAATTGTCTAAAATAGGCGTAGGAATCTCGTCTAGGCCACGAACCCACATCCTGGCGTAGGTTGAACCGATTATGCTTTAACCGATTTGATTTATATACCTTTACTACTTTTATTGTTGTTTATTAAAATAGTAGAATTATTATTTATTCGTTTATTACTCGAATGCCCAGAACGGACAGATATTTTTATATACAAATGCTCACCTGAACAAGTTGTTCATGAATATAAGTTTGTTACAAAAAAGATGATGTATTTTGTTTTTGCGATTTTTATACTATTAATTATATTTGTCTACAGTAATATAGTAGATACATAAAAATAAAATAGATAGTCGGGAGCACAATATGAGACGGTCATTTAATCTTGATGAATAATAAAAAAATAATTTGGGATCCTACGATTTTATTCACAAGACATACTTGAATAGATAGTTCTATATAATTACTTTCAACGTAGTTAAGTAAACGTTAACAAAAGCCGTATAATGTAGGGCTATCACGTAGGCAAGCACGCGGCACGGTCCGTAACTAACATAGATATTCACACTTCGGCTCTTCTCGGTAATGCTCAGTTTCTTGTCAGACGAGCAACCAGCCTTTGGCCATAGATACCACGCTCCGACTAACACGGCCCACCCTCTGTATGTTTACTAGCTTATGTTAGCGGCTTCGCTTGTGTTAATGTAGATCGATCTATTCTTCCCGAATAGCACATTTTTCTGTATGTACCCTATGTATTTTCTTGTACCCCTAAGGAACGTACGTCCAAAATCTGATGATGATCGTCTAAGTAGTTACGACATGAAAGCTTAAGATACAAACTGAGTTTCGCATTTATAATAGTGAATCAGTTGAGATTTGTTGCTAATTATCCGATAAAGTTATAGACTGTCCATATCGTATATAACATATTTGTGTTAGTTCAAAATATTATAAATCTATACTATGTACTATTATCCATAACATTAAAGAGTTTTAGTTCAAATACGTTAATCAAGGAGGTGAGAACTGACACAATCGACTTTAATTTAGAGAAATGTAAATTTCCAGAAAACAATACACTCATCAGTATTACCCAATATTACCCCCATAGTGATTCTATTTTACGTCGAATTATTTAGAACATAGTTACAGGAATGTAACATCTTTGTGCGCTAACGATGATTCATTAAATTAATACGGTTATTAGAAGAACAGATTTTCGGTTCCATTCGATAGATTATCTGCAGATGAGAGGTAATGCATTCGTTTGTTTTGATAAAAATAGAATTCTTATTCAAATCGATATTCTAAGGTATTCGTAGTAAATTATTGAAATACGATAACTTGTCTTCTGTCACATATTTAACAAATTGTTTACAATTAGACAGATAAAACAGTTAAGTACACCTTCGTCGTCTGTTATTCAACCGATTTACTAAATATTTTTTGGTTGGTAGTTTCTGAACAACTGTAGTACAGTAAAATAATAGAAACTGGTACTTTTTTTTTTAAATACCATCGAAAAGTCGAAGTGTTTGTTTATTAATCCCTATTATTTTGAAGGTAGAACAACGCTGAAGTTATTACCGGTTTGAATGGGTCGGCTCACCCGGGGTACTATTACTACCCGACCCACAGAAACACCGACGTGAAGTAACAGTGCTTGCACCCCACCTCCCCTTCCCTCTCTTAATTCCCGATGATCATTTGAATAGTTTAAAGCGTAACAAACAAACTCACTTCCGATTAATAATATCAGGATATTTCCGAATGGGCATTTCTGTAGTCATGTATTACATCATCAGAAAAATAATAATTTCGTACAGTATTTCTGTGAATGTTTCGAAAACAACATATAGAAGTACGATAAACAATGATTCTAAAATAATATTATTACTGATATTGATTCAGCCGATTCAGGGTTTATACGAGTTCGCTGGATTTATCAGTAAACAATTAGGTACAGGAATCATGTATGTCATGACGTTTCACCGCTGGTTCTATATTAGCTATATAATTTTTCAAATGATAACACCAGATTATAGCGAGATATTTATCTATAGAATAATTCGATTCCTCAGTAATGTGAAGCACATTTCTTAATACGAGCGCTTGTCCAATGGTCGAACTTTGATCATCAAAAATAAAATGGTATTTTTTAACAACAATAAAGCTTGTCCCTAAAGAAAAAAAAGAAAGAAAAATCGGTTAACAAACAGAGATGGGACCTGCTCTGTTTTTCCACTGTCGATTTATACCTATATAGAAGATAAATCTCAAAATTTACTAAAACTGAAAATCATATTCTTTTCACAAGTCAAAACGGCAATTAAATTATGCAAAATTATGTAAATGCTTAATCGGTCCCCGACGATACAATCGATCATGACGGTCGCAATATGTCGTATGAAGAACTTGGCCACAAACCATTATCACGAAGCGTCATTTGACGTCGAAAACATAAATAGAAGTAATCTATTTCTAGTTTAACCAGACGGCTGTTTAGTATGCAGGTACACCCTATTTATATCTCTCATATTAATCACAATATATACCTAATCAGTAATCACACCAGCTGGTGTCCACGAGTGCGTCGCCGTGAAAATAGATTTGTAATTTCATAGAATGTACATGTTTTATCTGGACTCATTATGGGCTCTCCTATATTTTCTATTACAATTCTGTCATTACTACTTAACCCCTATGCTATAACCTTATTACCTATTTATAAGCTCAATTATATGCAACGCAGATAGTACTATACAAGGTTCCATAAAAACAAACAAAACGGGTCACCGGCTCGTGATCAAAGACTCTCGCGTGTTTTAAAATATAAACACAACATTATAATCAATATCTCTTGTCGTGAAGTTATTCTGTCACGGTGACGGTCTTAACGGTGGGGGTAGATATCAAAGCAATTTTATGTTGACATCGAATTTGCGTCTTTTTTATATGTATGTCAGTGACACATCACGGAAATCGAAATAACTGAAAATGTGTAAAAATTCGGCAATTCTGTTCACGTTCTTATTTCAATATTATCGTACTACATAACTCTTGAGATTAACTGCATAATGTATTTGAGTTATTGGTAAATTAAAACATATCGAAATAATTTGCTAACCATATAATTTACATGTTCATATTATATAGATAAACCAAATGTTATAATAACAACTTTGCGGCTATTTGTATGTAGCAAATTAATTTTATTATTTTACACAAAAACAAGGTATTTGAGTCATAATTGTATTGAAGATAAAAACACGATTATTTATCGTATAATATAGGAAAGATTTAATTTACAAATTAAGAGCACAAATATTTTGATGATAATTTTATAATAACTCTAAACGACATTTAAGATAAACTTTCGTTAACATACAATCGCTTTATTATGTTTGTTTAATGGCTTAGCTCTCGTCAAAATATTTTTTCTACTTCATACATTTTGTTATATATTTCATCTGAATTTATTTGTTTTTATTTTTCTAATTGTAGCTCTGTCCTTATTACTTAGTTTTTAAAAAAACTGTCAAAATATGTAGCTTAAATTATACTCTGAAAAGTCTTCAAACTGCCACTAAAACCTTCGTTCCGTTTCGGAAATTAGTTCAGACAAACAACAGTCACTTTAACTTTATTTATATGTATAGATAACATACAAGAATTATTATATTACAAAGCTAATGTACACACAGGACGGGTACTGTCTCGGAAATAATGTAGAAATGTTAAATTTCAATATTCCTTTATATAATGAACATGCCCGTTTCAGAAAGCAGTAAATTGAACGGTTTAATTTGAAACGATATCTCATAATTTCACGTGGTACCGGAGGATTCGATCTCCCAGAGGGCAAGGTACTTTGTGCAAACTCTTGAACTTTAATTACAACACGAAACGTTCGTCTGGATGCTGTCGATTCGTGCACTTTCCTGACGTCAGCTGATATAGAATACGCGCACCATTTCAAGCTAAATATACGATATTGGATTTTATAGAGGAGTTATATATAGGAGGATATAATAAAAAGGTAACGGGACGAAATCTGTACATTAAATATTTTAAAGAGAAAATCCTCTGGTGGGGTTTAAAATCAATTACATTTACATGGTTATTAAACATTTTGTCTGTCTGTTTGTCGTTTGTACGGAACTCACGCAAAACTACTGGACGGATTTTGGCGAAATGTGGTATGGTAACAGTTTATACACCGGTATAACATAATACAGGACATGTATTACATGTATACCATATTCGTATATATGTATATTGTATATCTTATTTATAAGAAAACACAAAAGAGAAGACATTTACGCATTTTGAAGAAATCTGATACTGATTCGCGGGCACATCTAGTGCTTATATAAGACAGAGAAGTATAATAAGAATGTACTAAAATTGTACATAAAATTATTGTAGTAAATAATGATTCTCATTTTCATGTGTTAAATAAGAAATTATAGAATAAATAGGAAGGCACATATCTTCGACTGAACCGTGCTATAAAAAACCCTTTATAGTAGTACGTTGTGTTTCTTGATTTGCCAATTTCTATCTACGCCCTGGTATATAAAACGGTATAACTATTGTAAATAGATGCTATAAATTATCAAAAAGTCAAACTTGTACTGTGTTGTTGTAATTATTATTATCTGAAATATTGAATATAGATGGCTATCGGAATTTTATAGGCAACAATGATTTATAACGACATTTTTAATACCGATCGCGACCTTTACGCCGTTCCCGTTCCCATCAAAATACTTTCAAGATTATATAATTAAGCTAGCAGCATCTAATAGTTAGAAGTATGAATGAACGGAATTCTAATTATAAGCGGTCCAGCTTGAACGTTAGAGGGTAGCGGGGCCGACGGACGACCGCGACCGACGACCGCGGACCGTCGCGACTCGCGACCCATTTCACGCCCACATTTCTCGGTATCTCTAACAAGACTGCTCAGATCTGATCTAACAGCTCGTAACATGTGTAACATAAGCCCATTGGACCGTGAGATGGTCGCAATTATTTTTCTCCTAAGAATGTAGGTTAGAACGTTAACAATAAAACGTTCGTGACCGCTGCATCCAATAAAAACTAATAATAATTGCGCAATGACGCGCACGCCCGCCCGGTATTCTGGTATACATCGTTTGCCTTACATTGCACCCTGCCAGTGTTGTATTAATATAACCAGTACTGATTATACTATAATAGTAATCAATAAACTACATAAGCGTTCCGGTTTTACGATAGTATGTTTGTATTGCTGTTAATTAAGGAATAAATATTTAACAAAACATAAGCTTCGAACTAGTGTCACAATTAATTCAAAATTTGATAACAGTTGCGTGATTTTGCGAATTTGAAATACACTTTTTGATCTATGTAAATAATATAACAGTGGTCTAGCGTTATGCGTGCATCACGCAAAAACTACTGGATAGAATTCGATAAAAATAATTTAGTTCTATTTGGTTAAGCATTAGATGTTATATAAAAAATATATCACGAAATAACGATTATTATAAGAGGTCGTGGAGAAATGGGATAAATGGTGTGATACGCAGGAGAAGGAAAGTAAACGGATAACATTGTTTAATAAAGATATTTTGTTAGCACAGTGATTTTGTTAATACATAATTTTTTATGTTGAACATAAAATATATCGTTAAAATCAAGAAATAACGCTGACGAAGACGCGGGTATTAGTTAGTATATAAGTCTATATTGGGTTCAAGGAAAGCACAGTGTAATTAAAAATCAACAGCAATGATCAAGAGCTCTATAATTCAACGCCAGTTGCCGCTGTCATGCTGACCTACAAGCCTGTCGCTTGATCCCGGACTACAAGAAACCAAAAGAGAGTCTATGGAGATACACTATTATAACATAGTATTAATAAATACTATGTTCATGAGAGTTAAAATCCAATCAAATGTGCAAAACGTGAACGTGAATTAATTAGTAATTTATTTTCTATAACAACAATATGTAAAAAGGCATAACTATCACAATCACAATACATCTCGACCAATATCAAATTAGTACATCCTAGTTCATAAAGTCGTATACAGTAATTATGTTACGCAATTCAAGCAGTCGTGTATTTCGGCCGAATTAAACAGTCAGGAAATGGCTGCTACAACACAGACAACTCATAAAACGGAAGACGAGAAACTGTTTCCGATCTTTACAAAATTATTATTACGCTAGTTTAAACGCTGCAGAATACTATTGTGTGTGTTATTGTTTTGAGGACATTAATTATAATTCGAAGCTTTTGTACGACAACAATAGCAATCTATAAATATCGTGGTTTTATTATTTTTTTATTTTACCGAGGCTTCAGTACATCTTTGATGACTATGCCAGCCTCATAAGGTAACTCACTTGGGTTAATATATCATTAAGATTGATTCTCAAGAGAGTAAGGAAACAAATTTATAAAATACTCTAGCCACATCACAGACAACATTTCCCAACACAATATTCATCTCTCCAAGATCTTCCCAGGACTCAAAAAGAATTTTTTGGCGTAATTCTTTGGTTCGGCCAAATTCCCACAACATAATATGATAAAAATCATCCGTAGACTGGCAAATTTCATAAAGCGGAGATATTTTTTTCCCTATCATAAAAAGGTATTTATTATGGAAGCATGTGACCGGACCGGATCCTGAACGCTGCAATCAGTTCCCGTCTAGAAAGCCTAGTAGGGTCAAACTAAGGAGACTCCCATAACTTAACTTCCAACGTTTTATACCAAATACCCTTGTCTACAGAAGTTCTATTCATGTGTTCCTTCCACGTGGTGGAAACAACACTGTAGGGGTAAGAACTCTGTAGCTAGGGGCTTACATAGCACGTCCTTACCATTAACTATGGCTCCGTTTGCAAACTTATCCACAATATCGTTATTTAGAACTCCTATATGTGATGGTATCCATTGGATTTTAATATTAATATTACAACATTGCAACTCATAAAATAATCTTAAAACTCATAAGCTTCTGGTATGCCGTGGCTCGACGAAGCACTTCGAGTCAAATGCTGTAATGCACTTCTTGAGTCAGAGAGAATGCCTACTTTTGAGACAGAAACTCGTTTTATATAATGCAGTGTCTTTTTTATTGCAGCTAATTCTACCCGTTATACATGCTTCTTTACGCAATTTCCATTGGATATCAACATTTGCTTGTGGATCAAAGAGAGCAGCACCCACGTCCCTTGTTGACTTCGACCCATCAGTAAAGATCATATAATAACCGGTATAGTCATTGTATTATAAGTCACTTACAATTCGTTTCATATCTAGGACATGTAATTCACGTTTAGAGGCCTTGATAATAGCAATATTCTATTCGAAGAGACACTAGCTTATTCAAATTTCAAGCCTATGAGATATCGGCGATTTCAAACGGCGAGAAATTGTTAATTTTGTACTTTCTCCACGTTTCACTTTATTAACAGCTGATAGAATTGTTAATTATAAACATGCGGATGTTCTATTATCTAGATGAGCTATCGAACTACTGACCAGTTAATTAAAAAGACACTTCTCGTTTCTCTTTCATTAACATTGGCCAAAAGGTTGAATATTTTTAAAAAGGTCATTGTCTGCTTGTTTTAATTTAAAAAAATGTAAAAAGAAATAGATAACAGTAATTTAACTGCTACGTAAGACTTTTCTATAAAATATATTCACAAGGCGCAAATGATATATTACAGTCCCTATTCTATTGTTTTACCAAATGTTAAATTAAATTCGCTATTCTTTCATCGTTCCAAATCGGAACTCATATGTATAGACAATAGCGACAGCGGTATCATCAAAAGTGATGATTCAATAGAGTGCAATAGATGCTTTATGTGCTTTCTGCTCGATTGAATTTAAAAAGTCAGTCTCGTAACGGACAGGGTAATGACACATAATAATGGGCTATTACTTGGCCTATAACTCAAACAAACATACCTTTATACAATAGGAGGAAATGTATTCGTTCACATACTACACCTTTTACCTCAAAAACAATATGTTCTTAAGCTTAATTAATTCGCGCATCCAATAATATATAAACCCGATCTTTGAGAATTATACCTCGCAAGAAAACAAAACTAAGGCCCCAATTACATTGTAAATTTATCTTTTTCCATGATTCTTTAATCCAATAAGATTTAAGACAATGATTTTGCGACGAACTACGTAAGTCTGTCCCTTCTGTTCTCTCGTCGTGGATTTGACAAAGACGCACCTCACGGGCAATAAAATCCGAAAAGGCAACTTTATGATCACATTACATGACAGAGAGTCGAGTCAGTTTAATGTTCTGCACTCGTTAACTGCTTATTCGGCAGGAGCTCTTTGTCTAAATTGAAGACGAGATATTCTCTTCCTGATTCATCACAGTACGTGTGTTTTGAATAGAATGGAAATTCGTAAATAACAGCTAAATAAATATCTAGTTGTAAACGCGGCTTCGTTCGCACTAAATACGAAAGAACGTTCGCTATGAATTGTATATGAGTTTAACCGTTGGAATCGTCGATTTTTTATTGTATTTTGTTCTAAACAACTTTTTTCTGGATTATACAGCTTATTATTTTAATCTTTCAAATATTATTATAGATCTTTTGTGTCCACTTTATTTACATTTATTTTTTACGTATGTTATTTGATATAATAAATCATACACTAAAATCTGGCCAGAAAATGTATCTATGATTTATAAAATGATCGATGTTCATCGGTGCAACGGTTTTCAGTATATCAATGGGCAAACAAACATTGCTTTTCATAACATGTGAGGATAATATATTTAAATATTTTCCTTGGGCCATACACTTACGTTTTAGATATCCTAAAGAACGTTAAAAGTAGAAGTTTGTTATTAACTTAAAAGCCATATAGTATCACTTGAAAGAAATATTTTGTAAATACGCAAAACACGAATTAATTTCTTCATTCAACTGGAAAATTTTGTATAAAATAATAGTGAAACAAACCATAATTACCAAGATTTACCGTAACCTAATTGTAAACGTCATTGTAATAAATAAAAAAAAATATATTATTGAAATTTAATTTAAAATGTATATAATCAAACATAGTAGTAAACTACTACAAAAACAATGTTGTTTTTCAAGCTTCACTCTAAACTGGATACTGCCGTTTTAAAAGATCGCTCAATAAAGGACAGTAAACAAATTGAAATCCACGTTACGTTTCGAATATTCGAGTATCCTCTTTACGGATTAACATTATTGTTAAATCTTTATACTTTGATTTATTGTTATTGTGTTTATCATGACAGCTCTTTAACGTGAGCAAACACATTGTTTGTAAGACACGCCTGATTGATGGAGTGACCTTATTTTTTTAAAGATACACTTTACATTTATTCAATATACTAGTTGTTACTCGCGTGTTCGTTTTCATGAAAATGTTTTTTTTTTAAATGTCAAAACAAGGCAAACGACAGGTGGGTCACCTGATGTTAAGTGATCACCACCGTCCATAGACACTAGCAATACCAGAGGAGTCGCAAGTGCGTTGCCAGCCTGTGTATGGGGGAGGGTTAGGGAAAGGAGAAAGGTGAAGGGAAAGAAGAAAGGAGGTGGGCCTCCGGCGCTCTCACTGACCGAACGAAACTCAACAATGCAAGCACTGTTACTTCACGTCGGTGTTCTGTGAGAGGGTGGTACTACCCCGGGCGAGCCGACCCATTCATGCTGAAACTAGTAATAGCTACAGCGTGGCTAATTTTATTTTTATAGCAACTACACGTGTGTGTTTAAATTAATTGTGGGCTGTCATTTTTCAGTTGTAATATCCTTATTACTTGTATCAATAAACAAGTTTACTAAATTTAAGTTACCTCTGTTGAATTTTACCATTACCTCGTAACGACTATGGAATAGCGTAATGAAATATCTAGACTACCTAGAAAATACTCTAAAATCCTGATGACATAACAGACACTTCGACTCTATTCACATGTTATATTATGACTCGGATAATTTTAATATTGCTTAAGTTTTGCGACGACAATTTGAATTTATGCAGAGTAAACATTTTTTTTCGAATAACGTACGAAAACTATTTTTTTTTTATTTGCAGCTTAAATATGTAGTAATAGTAAAATTTAGTAATTAGTATTAAATGTCGAAACTAGGAACATAACAGCAAAAGTTGACATTCAAATAATTGGCAGTTAAGGGCAAGGTTCATAACCTTTTAGCCCCCCGCGTAGTTTGAATTGTGAATAATTTATTTTGTGTAAAACGACGATAAATTTTCTTGTTGACATCTGTTTCAACGTTGACAGTTAAACAGTGTAAATTAAGTTCGAATCAAAACCAATTCATAGTTGATATTTCAACTTGTATTTACTGACCTTTACAAAATCGGCCATAGTTAAAGCTAACTCAGCCTTTACTTCGGGTATATCGAACGTTCAAATTAATGTAACACACAATATAAAATAATTATAAATAACTAGGCTTTCTTAGTAAGAAATCACTTTTGAATTATTATTACAAAATTAATTACAAAAATATAAAGAAAATAAACTCTTGATGTAATAAAAAAAGTGCAATGTAATAGTTACCTCCATCCATCGTGAGAGATATTTCTATAGAAGTCTGAAATGAAATGTCAAGCAATAAATTTAATTAATTGCAGTAGTTATTGCTGATCGCTTCAGCAATCTTAGAAATCAGGCTAATTCTCTTATTAAGGTAATAAGAACATAACCCCTAAATCAAAGCATTTCCATAATATTATTTAATATTTAACTAAGATCAAGAATAAATTATTGAAATGTGGGTTTATAGATTTCGAGAAGCAGCTAAACGTGACCGCAGTTAATCTTAGAAAGTTCTCTGAAAACGTAAAGTTTCAGTTTCCGTACATAATACGGAATTTAATATCTCACGCAATATTCATCGTTTGGTTCTTCGCTACCCGAATATAGTTTTAAAAAAAAACCTTTGATGCTTCTCGAACTAGTTATTGGTTTTTGTTCATAATTAATTCTTCGTCTATAATAATTAAGCAAATTAATTAAAATTGTATATTAATAAAATACGTCACAGAATAATAAAGCCTTTGAGACTAAAAAACTGTCGATTACAGATTAAAACAGTTATTTGTGGTACTGTTATTATATATATTAATCAAATTATTAACATAATACAAATGTAATTTTACTGTATTTTATATTATAAATTAAAACATTCTAGTAGTAACACATCTACATAAAATATATTGTAATACAATTAGTTACCGTTTGGAGAAATTTATACCAGGTGACTGTTTAGATAGTAGCAATATATCTGGAGGACACTCTGCACTCGGTTCTCGTTCTAAAAAAATAGGTGCTTAATATTTGACCTAATTATCTAGAAAAATACAAAAAAATATACACAATCCTCTACGGTGATTTCACTTTTATTTGATAGGGAACAAAACAAAAGGGTTTATTGCCCGTTTTACTATCGAAATTATTAACTCCGGGTCGACCATTGTAGTTTTGGCACCGGCCATTGCAGTTAGGTTTATTATTTTATTTACACGTTTGTAGCTATAACTTTGAAAATCTTAGAAGAAACTTTAACTTTGGTTATCCTGGTTGTTTATTAGTGTTTGTTTTAATATCATTATTTTATATGTAAAATGTGATCATGAAGTATTATATCCTAGAATACTACGATAGTCTAAACAGTCACCTGGTATAAACGTCATTTTAAAATCTTCATGTCAATGGACAAAACAACAAAAGGATGTGCAGTGCAATAACCATTCGAAATTGGACTAAAACGTTTAAAAGCTTTCATCTTCATTACAACAGGAAACGTCTTATTTTCATCAATCACCTCTTTGGCATTGTTGCCAGAGTGACGAATGACTTTAGACAGGTATAGTCGTGAAAATATACTTGTGTATACGTATTTATCAATTAATTCATACATAAAAAACAGTTTAAATATTATACGTTTTTAGAGTGTTTTAAACTATGAAATAGAACGTTTCATATTTGATTATAATTTCATCTCACGTAACTATTATTTTCAGTCAACTGTACTGATGTCAACATTCTTTGTAATTGCTTTGTTTCATCCATATTTGTAAAACATGTCAGTGGGTCAACAACATATTTATATACTTCTCCGTATTTTTCTATCGTTCTGGAAGCGTCTATTTTCTTAGCATGAGAAATGTTCCCGGCGTCCTTGATTTATGGGGAACGTCACACGAAATACTGGGCTGTGGACACGAACCACTAGGAATTCTTAGAAGATGCCGTGTTACGTGTTGAACGTAGAAGGCCCCAATTAGCGGTTAAAGACACCGCTCTATAATTATATTGTGTAAAATAAACTGTTAATTTTGGGATGGGCGTACAGTGTTATTATTTATAGACGTTGCAAAATACACGACCGAGTTATGTCAGAATGTTTGAACGCGTGTGCACAGATTAGTTGATGTTAGCGCGCTCGCTTCTGTGTTAGATGAATTTAGACCTGTCATCGAAATAAACTATGAAATGCAGTTTCGGCGGAAAACTTAGAGTAAAATTGCCTAACGATTTTGTTATAATGCTGTAGTGTTATCGCGTGTTTTGTGTAAGGCACAGATTTACGTGTACATAAGTGTAGGCGTGTAAAATATAATCCGTGGCACACGATATGTTTTTTTAATTTTCATATAGTCTCGACGCGGTTAAGCTTATGAAGCGCTACAGTTGCATAGGAAATTATTGCCACTGATAGGCATTCACAGTTTCGAACCTTTCGTTTTCGTCGAGTGGAGAACCCAAACATGACACCTAATATAACCATGCAACACGGCCCACTCACATTACTACCTCTTTCTCACTAAGAGTACTTTATGGCCTGTTTTGCACGGTAATTCCACCGCTCTTAAAGGTCGTAGCGAGATGTTACTTTCCTTAATAAATCTATAAATACATCTGCACTCAAAGATACCAAATAACAAATTACTCAAAGTGTAACTTACTATTGATATATAGTCGCCATATTTACATTACTGTAGACTGTAAAAAAATATCGAAGGTAATATGGGTGCTTGTGTCAATTGATTTTCTACGTTTTTTATAGTAGAAAAGATATTATTATAAATGATTTCTTAGAAAGTTTTTTCCAAGTGTCTTTCTCAGTGACGCAAATGGTCAACGTGATCTCGAAACCTTATAGACCTGAACTCACGCGTATAAATTGAAATTTCTTTAGAAAAAACGTGACCACTACAGGACTGCCCATGCAACCTTACAATTTACGTCATAGAAAAAGGTAAAACACAAGCGAAATAACCACAATTAATTTCTTAGTATCCTCAGCCGGTATTGAGTAAATAAAGTCACGAGTAAATTGTTCTATTTTTACACGAAAACGTGCCAGGTAAAAGTGTATAGACTATAGACTCGACAAGGGTGAGTTTCGCGATCGGCCCACTTCACCGGTCGCGGTCTCGTGTAGGAAACCCACGCGTTCCCATTCGGTACAAGAAAACTGAGTGTTTTACTTTTATTACACGAAATTAGACATAATAAAAGGTGTTTTTATCGTTGATACAGATTTTACAGGCGGAACAATTGTAACGTAATATAATTGACATTTATATTGTTCGGATCAAAAACCTGATTATACTTTTGGGAGCATTTCCTCGTTCCATTGTTTTGTGTATTGTATTATCCTTTATTAATACACCGAAGTGAAGACCCGGATTTGACCGATACAAAGGTGAAGGATTATTAATAAAAACTGATACGTTCCCGTCTAAGGCAAAAAGCGTCTAAAAAATTTAGATTCCATATCGAGCAGACGCGATTATTTTTTGTTGTTTTAAAACATCGGGTGGTATTTTACCGAGGACTAGTTCTTCTTTATATCTAAAGTTCCAACTATCCATGAAAAAATAATCTTGAAGTAACAATCTCTAATTTTTTATACGCAAATCACGTACTAGATAATTACATGAAGATATTTTCGGCGACCGCCTGTTCTAGTCACTTAAGCAACATTCAGGAGATCATTTATTCAGAATTTGGCGTGTTTAGTCATCTGTGTAAATAAAAAGTGGATTTAATAAAATACCGGCATAAATTAGACAATTAAAACAGTGGCAAATTCATCACCACATGTTTAAGGCTCAGTAAGAATAGTATCAGGATTTTAAGTATACGTTTTACAATAAAATCCCACATTACCGATTTACCGAATATTGAGATCAATCATGTTCGAAAGCTTTGAGTATGACGGTCGATGGATATAAGAGTAGAGGACGACTGAAAAAAGGATGGATGGATTGTGTGAAAAATGATATGTGTGTAAAAGGTGTGATGACTGAGATGACATCTGATAGGCGAGCGTGGAAAAGGAAAACATGTTGTGCCGACCCTACTTAGGGTAAGAAGATGATGATGAGATCAATCATGTTCAGCGGGTTTAGATATTCAACACGGCATTTCGCGTCGAGCAATATGGTCAAGATAATAATTAATTACATTACATAATTTTTGAAATTGAATGTGCACTGCAATCGTCGCCAATGTTTCTAAACGCTCTGAATATACATGAACAGAACACAAATTTAGGTATAAAACGTAATTACACTATCTTTATAACACCGAGCCAACTTAAGAATATTTAAATGTTAATTTTAGATTCATTTACTCTTGATTACCATGCACGAAGCTCGAACTTAAGGCTATAGGTATTCGGAGCAGCTAAAATATTGAAGAAGACTGTACTGACTGTATTTTATGTTAATCGAAATATAATTTTAAGTAATTTCGGAGAATCCTGATGTATTTCAAAGTTATATAAATTGATTGCGAGAGACTAATATAATAAATAGTAAAAATATATGATTATTAATTTCCTCCGCTACTGTTTTCAAAGAGGAAAAATAGGTTTAGGTGAACGAATTCACTGAAAACACGCATAAATTCCCCTTAACATTATGTCATATTCGTGTATTTGGCACTTGAAATTTTGTCTTTTTAATATATAGTAAAGAGAAAGATAAATTGGTACAATAAATTCGTTTTAGTGATTTGGGTAAGCGCGGGAGAATATGTTCAAGGGAGATTTGAAATATTATTTCGATGAAAATTTGAATGGTATGAACACCATCATTAGTAGCTATTAATGTCCTATTGATTTATATTTATATCACAGTATTTTTGCCTATTTTTTTGTACCAGTGGTCGACATTCGACCATAAATCATTTTTTTAAAGTTTCAATATTATTGAGTTTGTTTTTATAAAAAAAGTGTATAGATATTATAGATTAGTAATGAAAAAATTGTAATGTATGAAGAATAGTGACTTAATATATAAAGGATTCGATTCGTCGATGGTAAGGAAAAATCTAAACATTTCCATATTTTTTGAAGTGAAACTTCTTTAGGCGCATGAGGATAAATTTTTTACAGATGTAACGTCACGCAGGTATGCTACGGAAGTGACGTCATTTGCAGTAAACGCAGGACCATAAATCATTTTTTAAAGTTTCAATATTATTGAGTTTGTTTTTATAAAAAAGTGTATAGATATTGTAGATTAGTAATGTAAGAATTGTAATGTATGAAGAATAGTGATTTATATATAAAGGATTCGATTCGTGGATGGTAAGGAAAAATCTAACCATTTCCATATTTTTTATTGGTAAACCTTAAGCTCGTTAATTCTACTAAACGAAGAAAACTGATTAACATACCGATGAGAAAAAGATAATGAATACTTTTGTCTTTGGCTATTTATATATAGAAGATACACTGTGAAATCTTTTTAAGTCAACACGATGGTTTGGATTCTTATAACTGATTAGTTGGTTTATCTATTCCATTGGTTACCCATCGGACTTGTTGCTGAATCAACTGACATATATGATACATATGAGACAATTGTTTAGGACATCGGTTATGTGTAACGGATGGTTTTGCTTGAACAATTATAATCGTAATAACTCTGGTGTTAACTGAGTTGATAGTTATTTTTTTTATATAACACTATGGTGTTTATTTTTAAAATTCCTAAATAATTATACATCACGTTCATAGCAATATGAATACTTAAACGAAAAATGGTAATTTTGTATGTTAAATATCATTAAACGTTGAATTTAAATACGCACTTCTGAGTTCTAAGATTTATTAACTCATCACCATTAATTACCCTTATCCCACCTAAGTAGGGTCGGCGCAACATGTTTTCTTTTTCAACACAATCTCCTGTCCAATGTCATCTCAGTATTGCTAAAATGTAGTAACTAGGTAATACAAATGAGATAAATTATGAATTATATCAATCTACCTCGTGACGTTGCAAACTCCAGTCCGGTTTTTTTGTCGTCGTTTTTTTTTTTTTTTTTGTAATGTGTCGGGCGTGTTGCAGTTAAAAGGTCATTAGTGTAACTGCATAGTCATTATATAGTATAAAACAAGTCCTCTGTTATGTTTGTCTGGCTGTTCGCGATAAACTCAAAAACTACTGAACGGATATTCATGCGGTTTTCACCAGTAGATAGAGTGATTTTCCGGGAAGGTTTAGGTATATAGTTTGTCCTTTTTTAATTATCAGCGCCGGCCCGCTAGTATACATATAAGAGAATACGAGTTCCTACATATTTTATACAAATTTCTGGCACGAGAGTTAGGCATTGGACTTTTTTTAGTTAAGTGAATGTTAAGAGACTATATTAGGAGTCCGAAGTAAATTCATGAACACACGGTTTTATGGTTACTTTAAGAAATCTTATACCTTTCTCAAATAAATGACTCTAGGCAATAATATAGTAAATTCAGTGTGACAAACTTAAACAGAAACGTTTACGATAATGTTGCCTTACAAAACGCATTTCGCTGCCCGTATGTAGGTCAAAAACCTAAGCATTTCACACGTATGAGAGTGACATGACAGTCGACACAATGATACAGAAAATTAGTCACACTTTCCATTAATATTCACGGAAGCTACGATACTGTTTCTATTTTATTGAGAATAGACTAATACCTTTCACTAAGAGTTAATTAAAATTTAGAGTAACAATTGTAATAACAAACGTTTGTATAGATTTCTAAAGATTAAAAAAATTGGAAGAGAAATTGGCGTTTATTTTATAACAAAGAAAACAGTAAGCATATAGCACCAAAGAACTACAAAATTGTAAGTGTAATATAAATTTATTGAGATAATGCATTTCATTGTGTAAAAATCGAATATATTTCCAATCTTAATAAATACTTTTGTCGTACGGAATTGGTTAAAAAAACTAGATATGAATCGAAAATAATAAA
This sequence comes from Antheraea pernyi, assembly GCA_015888305.1. NCBI lineage: Eukaryota > Metazoa > Arthropoda > Insecta > Lepidoptera > Saturniidae > Antheraea > Antheraea pernyi. Next base: position 94,534 of record MU160171.1, read on the forward strand.
AAAATAACATGTGATTATTATTAAAGTAGTTACTCATTATATAAAAAGTGTTTAAAAGTCATAAATAATTGTTCAAACTAAATGAAATTCGTTGAGGGTATTGTGGACGGACCGGACCTCCTTCCTTTTTCATAGATGCTTCTAAAAACAATCATTCATTATTTTTTTTATATGTTACGAGGTAAACGAACAGGTGGGTCACCTGATGTTAACTCCAGGGGAGTCGCAAGTACGTTGCCAGCCTGAGTTTGGGAGAGGAGAGGGAAATGAGAGGGAAGAGGGTCAGAGAGCTAGGCCTCCGGCGCTCTTACTGACCGAACAAAACGCAACAATGCAAGCACTGTTACTTAACGTCGGTGTTTCCGTAGGTCGGGTGGTACTACCCCGGGCGAGCCGACCCATTCATGCTGAAACCAGAAATAGCTTCAGCGTGGCTCTATCATCTACAATATGATGATTCATATGATCCTAAGTGGAATTTATATATTATAATAATCATTGTAAATTTTTTTTACTGTTACCTAAAGAAATTGGGTTTAAAAAATGCGTCATGCAAAACATCACACAAAATGAGTAAATAAGAAAAAAGTCAATTATTTGCAATTTCACCAGAACGTGGCAATCAAGAACTTAATTCATGTACTCCAGTAGCATTAACAGGCAACGTCATTACTTCATCGAGTACATAAAAGTGTGAGAAAAAGGTAAACACCACGGAACCGGGTCAGCGTTGCTTTTTAACGATGTTTTTCAACATTACAGTATTTTCAGTTACGAGAGATTTTTACTGACTCGGCGTCCGTAAACTGTATTGCGTTGTTGATTGCGATTCCATGTGGGTCTTCATATGTGTTTTTATTACGATCTCGGATTAAGGTCAGTCTATTGTTTCAGGATTTGCGGTGTCACAGTTACTTCGTAGAATATTTCAAAATCTAAAGTACACTTCACTCAGTTTAAGCCCTCAGAATACACTTACGAAAGTCATATCTCTACCATCGATTCAGAAAACATCGAAAAAATTCGAGAAGAGCTCGCAAGAAACAATATCGGGTTTTTTTTAGTGATTTTTCTAAACAAACAAAAGTATTGTTTACAATCGTACATTATAATTTTTAATGGCTGTACGGAGAAGGAGTATCTTCAAGATATCAATTCTCATTCACATAATCCACTTTATAATAAATAGTAACTTTTGGGCAATAACACTTGCTTTACGCAATCCTTGAACTTATCCTCCGGTAAATCGATAATAACCTTAGGAAACTTACTTTAGTATCTAACACCTAAAAAACTATTGTGTATTAAAAACTGTTGTTCAGCGTGGCTCTATCATCTACAATATGATGATTCATATGATCCTAAGTGGAATTTATATATTATAATAATCATTGTAAATTTTTTTTACTGTTACCTAAAGAAATTGGGTTTAAAAAATGCGTCATGCAAAACATCACACAAAATGAGTAAATAAGAAAAAAGTCAATTATTTGCAATTTCACCAGAACGTGGCAATCAAGAACTTAATTCATGTACTCCAGTAGCATTAACAGGCAACGTCATTACTTCATCGAGTACATAAAAGTGTGAGAAAAAGGTAAACACCACGGAACCGGGTCAGCGTTGCTTTTTAACGATGTTTTTCAACATTACAGTATTTTCAGTTACGAGAGATTTTTACTGACTCGGCGTCCGTAAACTGTATTGCGTTGTTGATTGCGATTCCATGTGGGTCTTCATATGTGTTTTTATTATGATCTCGGATTAAGGTCAGTCTATTGTTTCAGGATTTGCGGTGTCACAGTTACTTCGTAAAATATTTCAAAAGCACACTTCACTCAGTTTAAACCCTCTGAATACACTTACGAAAGTCAAATCTGTACCATCGATTCAGAAAACATTCTAAAAATTCGACAAGAGCTCGCAAGAAACACTATCACTAACATGGTCCTTATAGGTACAAATTTTGCTTTCAACATTTATATATATATATATTGGTTTGCGAGGTGGTGTGGAAGTAGTTTCCGACCGTGTCAAAAATCGCTTGTGAAAGAAGTGCTTTACACTGATGTAGTTTGGCTATATAAATAACTCATAAGTTTTGCCTTGGTAAGTATAAGCCATTATATTTCATATTTGTCGTTGAATTGTTATAATTGCAACCAAATGAAGTATAGTAGGAATTTTCAACAGTCTGCCTTAAAATGCCCTTGATTAAAACTAATGTAATTATCAAAAAGAAGTCTCAGAGACTCCTAAAATAGTAAATTATATAGTTTTTATTTGAACCATATCCCATCTTATCCCACTGATATAAACTAAGACGAATTTGTAATCTGTTAAACCAATCGAAATAACAGGTGTTAGTAATTACAAATATAATTTTTAATGGCTGTACGGAGAAGGAGTATCTTCAAGATATCAATTCTCATTCACATAATCCACTTTATAATAAATAGTAACTTTTGGGCAATAACACTTGCTTTACGCAATCCTTGAACTTATCCTCCGGTAAATCGATAATAACCTTAGGAAACTTACTTTAGTATCTAACACCTAAAAAACTATTGTGTATTAAAAACTGTTGTGTATTGTTATTGTACAAGAATATTGTGGTATGTTTACTTTTTATTATATGTGTAAAGTTAATAAACATGTTACTTACAGTTACAGTTTTTGCCTTCAACTTAAAACTAACGTAATTATCAAAAAGAAGCATCAGGGACTCCTAAAATACAATTGTATATTTATATTTGAACGATATTCCATCTTATCCCACTAATATAAACTAAGACGAATTTGTACTTTGTTAAACCAAACGAAATAACAGGTGTTAGTAATTACAAATGCGTTACCGGATAACAATCACTCGCGAGTTAACCTTGTGATTAATCCGGTATTAAGTACCTACATAATGGATTCCCTCCGACCACGCGTTAGGCAAACTAATTAATTTTGATCGTTCCGATACAGGTATCATAAACGTTAGATTCAGTTTCGAAATATTTATAATGATGTAAAGCATAATTTTACAGTTGAATTAGCCGAAATTGTTAAGTTGATTAGTATTCACAGTACCTTTTGACCTAAGTAAGTTGATAAAAGTAGCCGTAGTTATTCCTTAAAATATCAGCTATCTGTCAGTGAAAAGTTCATCAAAATCGGTCTAAACGTTTCGGAGAATAGCTTGAGCAAAAAAAACGGATAGACAAAAAATTTAACAATGTGTTTCTATATTTACCGTATATACTTTCCTATATCCATTTAGCAAAAAGCTGTTATTTTAACGATGCATACAGGCACTTCAGTTTTATTTCTTTGTTTAGATATCTATTTATTATGGATGTACAAACTTGTTTTGGAACATCACAAATTGCTACCTATATGCAGTTCATATAATTTGAATTAGGTCTCTATCTTCGTCTTGTTAGTTTAAATTCTGGATAAAGATCTTCATCATGTAAAATTGTTTCCTACTGTTCCGTTATCACGTATGTTCAATGCTTGGTGCAGTAGGAAAACGCGGCTGACATCGGCCGTAATGCAACACGTACTCGTCAAGTCTGGGAGCAACAACATCGTGCATGTGTAAAAACCGTTACGGGCAAAAATTTGCTATCAATTCTGTACATTTTGATTATCGTGGCAACTTCATTCCGTGTCAGTGGATCTCAACAGGTGCTGGAGCAGTTCAAGGTACGTGTGTGTGCGTGTGTTTTTATACTTTATCGGTTTTATTAGCCTTTGACCATAACCTCCTCTGATGTTAAATGTGGTACGTGGTCCAATATAGTAAACACTAATCCTAGAAGGACTGGTTCTCAAATGCAGCTGCCGGAAAACACGAACAGTTAAGGGTGGTAGCTAGTCAGGTGGACTTAAAAAAAGCCCTACCATCATGCTATAGTTTCATCGTGTTTTTTTCCCTTCACCGAAACTTTCGACTCAGTTGCGAGGATTCGGATCTACGTCCATTAACGCGGTACTCTAACAAGCTATCAACTACGTCATCATGGCTTCATGCTTGTCTGCATTGTATTTGCTACAGCTATCAATTGAGCTGATGATAGAAGCATAGTGCAATTTAAAAAGATTCACTGACACATCTCCAATCCATAGCTAGTCGCTGGCTAGCTAATTACAAAATGTAACACATTAAAAGAGAGTTACTGTAATGAATTTATCACCATGTGTAAGTAGTGATGCGTTCACGTATAGACTTAATACCAGCCCACTTTTTCACGAGAAATACTGTTTTACTCGCACTGACTACGCTATTCGCCTGAAGGGTCTTCACAGCTTCACCGGTCTACGTCACGGGATATACGAGTACATAAGCTGATACTGAAACGCGGCACCTTTGTGCGTGCTTCTATAGCACACCTAATACATAGAGGTCGAGATACTCTTGAACCCAATCCCTATGTCCCACCAACAAACAAACGCGAATGCTTTGTGTAATAAACATTGAAATTAGATACCGTCGTAAAGTAAATATATAAGATAGAATAAATGAAAGTCCTTCTAAAACGTACATACTTCAGCGTATTAAAAATACCATTCGGTAGCGAGAAAAACAAGCAACACTAAAATATACGAAAAGGATATGGTGTTGCGTTACATCCATTAAAGAAATATTTTAAACAAAAAACGCATTAAAATTACATACGTACCGTGTATTATAATTTGTTTCTCCACATTACTTATACAAAACCAAAAGCATTCAATTATATTTAAGTGGTGCATTGTTTTCCTGTTGATTCAGCGAAAATACAGTATGGTTTATGTCAAAATTTGAAAGATATTTAAATAAGATATGAGTTTCCGAGAATTTGTTCCGTTTTTCCCCAATAGTGCATAGTTCTAAAAGCAATAACGATTATTTATAGGTATATAACTAATTTTTATTACAAAAAACTATTGAAGTGATACTGAAAGTATTGTGTTAAGAGAGAAATTCAGTTACATCTTTGTATAAAATAGTTATTGATTCATTCCTCAATAAAAACGGATCACTTTTTTATACATTTTAATATTGATAAATCGTGGTGGTCGAGTGGTTTGATCGGTGGAAGGTTTATTCGATGTCCGCAAATTCAAATCTCATTATGTAACAATGTTTTTTTTTTTAATTCGTGTATATTTACATTAAATTAAATTGGTATCACTATGACGGTGAAGGAAGACATCATGACGAAACCTGATAATTTTTATTGTAGAACCACTGTCTGTAGGAAAATATAGAGCTGTGGATTTCTCGGAATTTGAAATCGGCAATACGTCATAGGTTGGGTGGTGCTTATGCCCATACATTT